>JALLAX010000147.1:0-17358 GCA_036939555.1 Discostella stelligeroides
TTAGGAACTTAAATGACCGTTGGTACCTACACTTAGGCACTTATTTTAAGTGCCTAAGTGTTTTAGGAATGCTCCATTCTATTATTGCCGCTGGACTTGCTTCCTAACTACTCTCTAGAGAGGTCTGTCCCGTTCAGTTTCTAACGGACGCCCACACCACCATAACCCATAACCATAACCATAACACAAATCAAAAATGAAACCTGTTCTTGTCTTTTCATGATGACGGACATGACTGCCATCTGACAATACGAAGTCCCAGTAGTCGCTGCTCGCCGTCGATCGTCAACCAACAAGACCACCACCAATAGGTTATTGCAACTACAGTTCATATTCTCATCGCCAAACAAAATTACAATAACAATGAAGGGAATCAGCGGTGGTGGATCGTCCCCCCACTCCAGCTCCATTTCCACGACCTACTCCCAAGAAACGTCATCCCCCACCTCCATAAACGGTGTCTCGTCAACTGCAGAATGTAGGCTTCCCACAATTTCTCCTCCCACACCTGATATTCTCGAACGTGGCGAGCATGAGCAGCAGCTCCAACACTTGCAACCATACACACGAAAAGTATCCGCGAAGCAAAAGGTTAATGGCAGCAGCAACATGATTATAGGTACCACATCCACAAGGCGAATAAAATCGACGTCACCAACATCTACGCAACAACAAAAGCAATACAATATCCTCATCAAATATGGAAGTTTGCTACTACTCGTTGGACAGATGGTTGGGCTTGTTTTATTGATGAGATATTCACGAACGCACACAAATGGTGATGAACTGTATTTGGCTAGCACTGCTGTTTTTATGATGGAGNATGAGATATTCACGAACGCACACAAATGGTGATGAACTGTATTTGGCTAGCACTGCTGTTTTTATGATGGAGGTGAGTAATCAAGTCGAAAAAAGAGAGAGAGCGAGGGTCATTGTTTTAGGAACATGGGATTTCGCCCGTGTTTCGACTTGGAATTTCTGTTTTTCATTCGGAAAAGTAAATGTGCACCTCCCTGGAAGCAAAAATAACATGTTTTCTATCTCTTGATCATCATGCCTTGGCTCTACTGTTACACCGCAGGTTATGAAATTTTTTCTCTGCATCGGTGTAGTATTCTATCAATTACACTACTCTCCTAAAGCACTCTACCATGAAATATACCATCACACATACGGCAGTCCCGATGAAATGATCAAACTAACCGTGCCTTCCTTCCTCTACACGGTTCAAAACAATTTACTTTACTTGGCATTAACTAATTTGGATGCTGCCACCTATCAAATATTATATCAATTAAAGATATTAACCACGGCCATGTTCAGTGCTACCATGCTTGGACGACGGTTCTCGAGAACGAAATGGGCATCGTTGGTGGTGTTGACGTGTGGTGTGGCTGTGGTGCAAATATCGGGGAGTAGTGATGGTAAAAATGCAAAATTATCGGCAGGTGGAGAGGAGGAAGAGAGTCGCAATCGACTTGTGGGTTTGATGGCCGTGCTCTGTGCGGCTTGTACATCGGGATTTAGTGGTGTGTACTTTGAACGGATATTGAAAGGCTCTGATGTCAGCTTGTGGATACGAAATATACAAATGGGAATACCGTCAATGCTAATTGCATTGATAACGGTGTACGTCGAAGATTCGGGGGAGGTATCCCGTCATGGATTTTTCGTCGGGTATTCCCCCTTGGTTCTTTCAGTAATCACCGTCCAGGCCGTGGGTGGATTGATCGTGGCCGTGGTGGTTAAGTATGCTGACAATGTTCTGAAGGTATTTGCTAGCTCGTTTAGCATCCTTCTTTCGTGCATAATATCGGCAGTTCTCTTCGATTTTCGTCCCAACGCATTATTTTCGATCGGTGCATGTTTGGTCATCTTGAGTACTGTCATGTATTCTAAACCTACAAGTGGAGGTAGTTCGAGCAACAGTATTCATAATCGGAGTGGGAATGGGAAGGGGCAATCGTTTTTGATGTCTCGGGAAAGAAAAACCAGCCTTGTGATGTGAGAAGGACGCATAGTTCCAAGTTTGTACGAAATTTTAACCGCGTGCTAATATTATGAGAGGAGGAGGAGGAGCAATAATAGGATACAAAATATAATCACTGATTTAACTCTTGCTGGATTATTGATGAATTATATTTGTATTACCTAGGCTACAGACTGCTACAGACCTCTACAGACTGAGTGTTTAATATTTCATTTTTAATTTCAAATTAGATGTGAGTGTCTTTTTAGTTTAGTTTCAACAAACTATGGGTGTTAATTTTCGACTCGACTTGAAATAATGAATTGACTCGACTTCAGCTTCTGACTTTCGCGACAACAGAACCCAACGCAAGCAAAAAGCCCTCGCCGTTGTTTGTGGACCCACATACTTGGAGAACTGTTTTTCTCCAGATCTGCGAAAAGAGCGATGGTTTCTCTCAGTTTCCCTCTTCCAGAGAGAGATCAAAATCCCGCCGACATTCTTGCTTCATTCTGCTGCCAACATGCAAAACGATGCAAAATAATGCAGAAGCATGACAGATATGCTCATTTATCGCAAAGTAACGCGTAACGCACAACATCATGGTGGAGGGTGGCGTGTGCTGCGAGCTCTAAATGCAACGTAAGCAATGCACGGCAACGAGCAAATCATCAATGAACTCCTTGGGAAGTATGTCCACCGCTTGAACAAGTCCACGCGTCAGCAATTCCTCGTGAACGTGGCGGCACGACGCTGCGATGATGACGGTGATAGTAACAGCGAAGGAAGCAGTGTTGTGGACGAAGTCGGAGGTGTGGATAGTATCGAATTATCATCGTCGGAGGAACAAGTGACAGCGGCTCCTCGACCTCCACGATATGCAGTGTTGGTACCTTCTGCTTCGTCTCCCGAGTACTTCAAGTCATCAAGCGTAAAACCGCGTCGTTCTTTACTCTCAGGCGAGCAAATATCAAAGACCGTTCTAGCATCGGTTCCGGTGAAGAAACAAACACCGACAATTGCTCCTATCTCCAGGGTTCACTCGAGTCCAATACTACGACGGGCAGAGGCATTAAATCGCAAGACAACTGAAAGAGAGAATCTTGAGGCCCGTCAGCATGAGCCTGGCAGCAGCCGAGTGGTCCTACATCCAAATCGTCCCGCATTAGATCACAAGTTATCAAGATCGATCTCCCTGAGAAGTTCATCATTTACAGAGGTTGATGATGATATCTCTATCGCTGCTTCAGTGATGTCCACCGCATCGATTCAGTCAGCACTGTACTTGACGACCACCACCAGTGAGGACAACCAACCAAATCTTGTCGTCTACACACATTCTAAGAGCGAACACCAACCACGTCTTCCCATGAGAGGAAGTTATGTCCATACGACGTATAACAAGAGCCTTCGCAGCAAGAAGTTTGACATGGATGACACATCGACTGTTACTACCGAAGCCATATCGATGTTTAGCGGCATAAGCTTGTCGCGTTCCACGAGTTTTGAGTCGGCAGCTTCCTATGAGGTACTCCAAGTTGACAAGTCCAGAAGTAAAGAGTCGATAAGAAGCTACGATGCATCATTGCCAAATAACAGTCGAAGAAGTGAGCTCAATCGGTTGAAAAAACTTACTCTCATGTGTCCTACAAATTCTGACAGTAAGAGTTGGAATCCAGAGAAGAAGATTGACGACTCTCAAATCAAGAGCATCGGTAACATCAATTGTAGAGAATCATCCATGGCGGATAATAAAGAAATGCAGGTTGTGCCCGCGAGGAAGACTTTAAAGGATTTGAAGAGTAAGCGATATAGTTTGGGACGGGCCAATGCGCCACAAGGTAATAATACCATGAAGGTAGCGATTGGTCATACTGATAGCACTGCCAGTGTTGAAAGTGAAACGGCTAGCACGAGAAGCAAATTGGAGGACGGGAACCGTCCCATGACGGCGATTGCCAAACGGGCTTTATTGCGCAGACACAGTACGTCACGAGCACAATCAGCAACTCGAACTAATTGTATCTCAACCCCTGAGGATAGCGGCAAGTATACGCATGCGCCAACTGAGAAGACGAACAAGGTGCGACCACATTCTATGTCGCCGCTGCGAATGACGTCACCGCAAGTAGAGTCGCCCATGGTTGATGATAAGGACATCAACAATCGATCATCCAAAAACGGTTTTGCACGCAATTTTGAGGAGCAGAAGAAGGAAGCGGTGCCGCCCATGCCAGGGCCGTTGGAGTCCATTGAAACTAATTGCAGTACTGCAATTTCATCTCGAGCTGAAAGGCGTCGAAGTCGATCTGTTTCTCGTTCGAGAGCTTCGCCATCGTCTTCATCCAAACGGGCAAGTCCGTCATTGAGGACAACATCTACTTCTGCGATTAACTCCGATTCTCACATGGGGACGCCCCCAAGGTGTGCACCGAAACGATTGGTCACGATGACCCCTACACCACCCAAAATAATGCCTATGAGTGCAGCCTCGGATGAAATCGCTTCTTCTTCCAACTCTTCATCCCCGATGAGGACTTCATTAATGAGGAGTGCTCTCAATAAAAGATTTTGCTGAGTGCAGTGTACGTGTGATTTGCATGCTTTGTCATTGCATGCTTTGTCATTTGATTTAGTTTATGTCAGGTTCTTGAATGTCAGGTAATATGTTAAAAATTATGGTGATGCAGAATTTGCTCGAGTTATTGAAGTATCGGCATGTATGTGGAACAAATTATGGTATTGTTATGCCACCACCATTGGTGTTTTTGGCTCGAGTTACAAAAAGTGAGTATTATCATCAGATTAGAATCAACCACACATACTCAGGTGAACAAAGAAGTCCTAAGCCACAGCCAAAGCTCATTCCTTGGATTTGCTGCCCATAAGGTCAAATCTCTAAATTGTTACTTAATCTATGGTAGGTTTAAGTTTCCCCACACACTCTGGAATTACAGGATGTTTCCCGTCATCTACAGCATGTTTTCTGCTCTTCACAAACCAAAAGAAGCATCACAAGTAGCATAGGAGAATAAATAAACAAATATTATGTGAAAGAAAGAGAGACCTTTATTTAACCTACCATCATATTGTCCTAAATGGTCTTATATGCAGGTTGGTTCATGATGCTTGATCTCACTTCCTCCAACAGTGGGGTTTTCTGCTTCCATAAAAAAAAAATCTTTTTACCACATATTCAATACGATGCTGTGATGCAAGGGTGTGTGTGTGGTGTGTAGATAGGTAAAATATGGACTGACCAGGGTCAGGCCCAGAATCTGACTCAGAGCACTGGCCTGTCCCACCTCATTTTTCCCATCCATTGCTCCAGCAGCAATCACCAATCACTTAGATCATGAGACAAGCACCATGTTTATGAAAATTATAATGGACATCAATTTACTCACCAACAACAAAGTGCATGAGTGATGCAAGTCACAAAATCATGCTGCATAACCATGAATCATCATCGGAAATGGAATGTGGAATCTCTGAACAATCCAGGAACAGAAATCCACTGCACATACAAAGGGTACTTGCTCAACCAATAGGCTTACAATGTGTGACCCATGTGGGCAACTCTTCCACCCGGGTTGCATCGATTTCAACGATACAAAACACACTACTATGATTTGCCGACAATGCGTAGAGGACCAAATTCTGATAGGACCAGGATGGAGTGAAAATAAAAATGGAATTGAGACTGGCAACACTGATGACTCTGCATCGACACAGATGAAGGATATGATGGAAGACAAACGAGCGGAACATGTGGAACGGCGGAATTAGCTACATTACCAACGGAAGACCATAACACGGAAATCGCAGAGACTGAAGCGGAGGGGTCCAGCCAGATGTCAATATTGTCTCATGACTCTCATGACTCTCATGACTTTGACTCGGATGGAACGGGAGGATCATCATACATACAAATGCCCCCTAAAACCTTCAAAAGGAAGGTAACATCCAAACTAAAGACACCAAATAAATAATCGAAACTGAGCAAGAAACAAAGCATGGCATCTGTCAGCATGGCAAAAACAACACAGAGAAACCCAAAAACTGAAATCACCAACGAAGACAACACTACATCAAGCAAACACACTCTAAGAAAAAAATGATGCAATCAAAATCAACTCTCACCACAGTCACACTATTACAATCAGACCTGACAGCGAAACCAACACGAACACGGAAACAGACTAATTCACTCCCAAAAAAGATAGAATAACACTATCAACAATATAATACGGCAAGAGTACTCGATTGAAATATGACAGCACATGACATACATTACCAACTATGACTCCCCCCACTTTTGGGACAGAATCACGTTTCTACAAATATACCAGCGGTAGGGGACACATTTTGAGAAGAACTTGATGACAACAACATAAGATTTGCATTCCAGAACATTCATGGGCTCTCACATCATTCTGGACTCCACGTATCTACGGAAATTGATGCCATGAGCCAATGGAATATCTCAGTAATGGGTATGGCTGAAACTAACAGAGCATGGACAGCACACCAACGGTTTGATCATGATTTCATGATGACATCACACTTCCCCTCATCTCGAACGTTATATGCATCTGCTCCAGTACACACTCACGATCAAACATATCAACCAGGAGGAAATCTTCTTAGTGTCACAGGACAGACTACTGGTTGGATATATGATTATGGCACCAATAAGATGGGACGGTTTGGCTGGTACGCTCTTCGTGGCAAACAAGATGAAGGGGTATTAATTATTGTGGCGTACTGTGTATGCCACAAAGCGAGCAATAAACCAGGACCATTCACAGCCTATCAGCAGCAACATACTACATATCTCCGCACCTTGGGGGTGGCAAATCCTAATCCATGATCCCAAGTCCTCAAAGACATTGCGACACTCATCTCAACCAAACGCTTAGAAGGACTACGTCCAATCATAATGATGGATGCAAACGGCAACTATCAATGCGGCTCTGACAACAAATTGACAGCCTTTATAAAAAATGCTGGACTCTGCAACCCGTTTTATGAGAAGTTCAAGATAAATACACAAACATACTATATATTCATGGACCCTGTGCTAATGGGTGCAATCTCTTGGATTGGATATCTCAGAACACATGATGGAATACCATCTGACCATGTAATGGACATGGACAAATGCATACTATTTGCCGGTATTCTCAATTGCCCACCACCCCAACACCCTTGGGAAATTCTCATTGCACAAGACGGTAAGGTTCAATCTTTTCTCCACACCATATGCCCACTTCTCAAGGAACATGACATCCAACACAGAGTAGTTGACCTTGCAACCAGATTTGTGACCAAGGGATCTAATGAGGAGAGACAACACAAATACCATAATCTTTACAAGCAATTTCTTGAAATGGCTAACGGAGCAGCAAAGGAGGTGGGGAAGAAGAAGTATGGATATGCTCGCTCGCCGGCGCTGGTTGACGCAGCGCAAATGAAAAATGCTCACAAAATGATTCTTGATTGCAAGCGGCGGAATGTAGAGGCATCACATGCTTTAATACGATACTGTGGAAAACTGGATATCGACCCGGACGCTATCTTAAACGGCCACACTGAAGCAGAACTAAGAAAGATACTACGAAGGCTCGGTAGAGAACTATGGGATTGCCAGAAAGAAGCGGAGAACCACCGCATCAAGGAGTTACAAACAGCTGCCCAGAACAAAGCTTGTCGACTGGGGATCCCGGATTGGGAGAGTAACATGAAAGCAATGATCAAAACAACAAAAGAGAATGCCGTTAACAGAAAGCTCAGCCTCATCACGAAGGGTTGGAGGGGGGTCCTCGATCGTATACAAGTACCGACACACTCTTGGTTATTTTCTCCAACCAAACAGGAAATTATGATGACGGGGTCTTTGAAGCTTACCCAGCCAGTGACGATGGTACATTTCATCGACACCACACATTGAAGGTACTGGCATCTGATGTGGTCCTGGTTCAGGTGGACGTTGACAAGGAGACACACCGCTGGAGGATCACTGAGACACTCCTACCCCACAGTCAATGTGGGTGGATATTGCCTCCCAAACCGAAATCAAACAAGCACTCTTGTTACGATGAAACAAGCAACACCTCCAACAAACAGCCAGGGAGGGCGGCATCAGTACTTGGCTACCAATGACAGCACTGTGACAAAACTATGGATATTGATCTTGCAACAAATGTACTTGAAGGAACACAAATAACCAACTACGACCTTACACCGGAGATGACACAGTTTTTCCGTTCATTGAAACGTAATCCTGAGGATGGGAAATTACCTCCAATCCTCTAGGAACATTAACTACCACCGACATCCAATTGATGTTCAAGGTAGCAAAGGAACGGACTTCATCAGACTCCAAGACATTGAACTACACGTTATGGAAATGTCTGGCAACAGACGAGATGATAGCTGGAATCATGAGCATACTGTTCAGCCTACCATTCATGATGTATGGCTTTGCAAATAAACATTGGACATCGATGACAGACTTCATGCTCGAGAAGAAACCGGGGGTACGACATATTCACACACTACGGATCATAGGGAAGGTGGCGGCAGAAATCAACACCTGCCTCAAATACCTAATTGGCAAGAAAGCGAGAGATACCTACGAAGCCTCAGCCACCAGTGACAATCAAGAACATGGATTCCAACCAAACCGATCATCCATCGATGCGGTTATGTTGAAACTCCTCACATTCGAAAGTGCCAGAATGCAACAATGTACAGTTGCGACAGTCCAGCACGATATGACTGCCCATTTTGACAGGATGCATCCGGCCATGACATCGTTAAATATACTCCTGTCAATCAACAAGACAGTAGAAATGCTACAGAGAAATGTGGAGACGGCGCTGGGGGTGTCGGATACTACTTACTCCCAAGGACCAAATGAACCGGAGTTAGGTGGAATGGTTCAAGGGAAGGCAGACGTTCCCAGATGCAATGCTGAAAGCCCATAAGGAAATGACCAACGGACTTTACATCGCCAGCCCTAGTATGCAACGCGAGATCAAACATAGCAGTGTTGCCTTTGCGGATGACACAGATGGGCAGGAGTCTTGACCTACCGAGGAGGAGGATGCAATCTCAACAGTCATACGGAATCTGGAACACAGCGCACAAACATGGAGTAATTTGGTCCTGATATGCGGGGGCCTTATTGCATTGCACAAATGTAACTGGCAATTGATTGCATGGGAGCTCCAAGCGGGACGGCTACAACTGGTCCATTCCAGACAAGAACGCATGGTACTGGACAATGGTAATGGTTGTTACTCATTCATTGACTTCCTACCACCGAACCAGCCTAATGTGGGATTAGGCTACAGATTTTGCCCAGATGGATCACAGAAACACCACTTTGCAGCGGTACTACTAGATACAGTCAAGACTTTGTGCCACAGAGCGGTGGGAATGTACCTAACGGAGAGCGAGGCATGGCAACTCCTTACACAACGTTTGATACCGCCGAAGATCTCATATGCGCTGCACGCTTCATCTTTCTTGGAGAAGAACTGTGGCCAGACCAACACCGTCATTTGACAATCCTTCCTACCGCATATTTGATTAAACCGCCACTTTCCCTCTGCAGTTCTGTATGGCCCACATCATTATGGTGGGATGGAATTCCCCAATGTCTACACTATGCAGAATCAGCTCCAGATCGAATACATTATTAAACAATTAAGATGGAATAAGACTGTGGCAAACGACTTTCGGGTAACCTTGGACAATGTCCAACTTTGCACTGGCTTCACTCGCTGCTGGAGATGACACACCACCCTGTCACATATTTGGACACAAGCTTTGCCATCGATATCCATCGATGACTGGTAGAAATGAATGCCATCATCTGGGTTGATGATGCATGGAAACCTAAACTACAACGCTTGGGAGACGAAGCACTAATGGAGAGGTTACTACAATTGCAGATCTAGCCAACGATGCGGGAAGTTATATCCCAAGTGGCATTCTGAATGGGGATTGAAAGGGTGGTCAGACCTGAAATGGCCATACCAACCATGTCCACCAAAGCCGTACTTTACCACATTTCGACAACTCTTGCGAAAGACATTCTGCACAAATACCCCCATTGACCACCACTACAACAATAGCATGGATCTTGACCACCCATTGGGAAAATGGTTACCAGTGCAGCGGAACACATGGTCCCCGGCGTACAGAACGGCTGATGCACTCTATTGGAGGGTGCAGGATGATTGGGATCTTTACGTGCTCACAAAATCAAAAGTATCGGGGTTTTACCACTTCTCCCACACTACACACACACTACCACCGGACAGTCACCCAGTCAAGTACCAGCAGGTGGGTGACACAGCACACAGCATTATGGACACAAAAACCATATCACATGCACAAATCAATGGACGTTATCAGGCCACCAGGACATGTGATGGAGAACACACTCAGCGACCCAACACGAGACATACTTACTGTTGGTAGCAACGGCTTGGTCTACTTAAAGGACAAAGTTGCAGCTTGTGCATGGGTCATTACAGACTCAGAGGACACACAAATGACAGCATACTTCCTCATGACAGAAATCTCATCAGTATCATCTTACCGGAGCAAACTAGAAGGAATATACCGCAGCCTCACCCACCTACACCAACTTGGGATCACACCACAGGAGGTTCAACATTGGTGCGATAACAAGAGTGCAGTCAATGACTGTAGCAGGGGATTACACACACCAGCAGCAATGGGGAAACCAGACGCAGATCTTGTTCTCACCATACACCACATACGCACGATAAGGACACAAGTGGTCTGCCAACATATATACGGACACCAGGATACAAAGAAGCGTGGAATACCACAGATCTTTGGGGGTACTCCGACAACTGAAGTAGGAACATCTGCGCTGGATCCCGCTGACGGCAGCTCCACGGAAAGTTGGGACAAGACATTGGGATTTGATACCATACAGAACACACAGCCAAATGCACAAATGAATACACCCCGTCCCCTCTTGGTATTAGCGAACATAGAAGCCAACAGAATAGCATCAGAAATGGCCAAATTGGCGCTGGGAGAGTATAACACGGAATTACCACAAACGTTACAGCTGCCATACACAGGATCACGGGCAATGCTTTGAATTGGGACAACTTGGATCACCTCCAAACTTGAGGACTTACACATTCGGTCAGCACGGTGGGACTCCAAACTACGGCACTATTTCACAACAAAGTACGACTAGTCCGAATCATTGTTTGACAAGGTGGACTATATACCGGAAATATTCTTGAGGAACAGATGGAGCTAGGGTTTGAGGGCTTTGTCCCAATGGATAGATCGCTTGCGTCAGTCTCATTGGAGGATTTTGAATCGAGCAGTGGAGACCAACAGGAGTATTGGCTGCTGGCGGTGAGGGCGGCTCGTGTCGCAAAGGCTATAGCTGACGGAGGAACTTCAGCCGAGACGGCACCTAATTGACGATAGATTCTTTGTCTTTCAGTAGTCTCGAGTATTACACCAGAGCAATTCCGTATTCCGTGGATGGAGAGAATCACTCTCGGGCAGTCCCTGACTGCTGCGCTGTTTGGCTATAGTCGATGGCATGAAAAGACTCCCTTGCGGTTAAATATGTCTATAGTGGTAATCACTACTCTAATTTTTTAAGTTTTTCTGTTCTGTTCTGTTTGACAAGGTAGACTGGCAACTTGTCTGAGCAGCGCGGAGGAAATTCAGCCGTACCCAGATGATTCAGACTAGTAAGATTATGCATGATTGGCTACCAGTAATGCACATGCAGGGACATATTATAGGATTACAACAGTGTCCAGCGTGCGCACACACAGATGAGGAGACTTTGGACCACCTGTTTCACTGTCGCCACCCCACATTGATCAAAACAAGGGCCGGGATACTCAAAACCACTATTACAAAATGCACACAGCTGAAGTTTCCCCAGATATTCACGTGAGGATTATTTGGAGTTCTAAGAGCCTGCTTTGACGGAAATGACTACACACACATTGGCAACAAACATATCACGGCAGCTGTTCATGCACAGAAACGAATCGGATTCCAGTACCTCCTCCGTGGGTTCATTGTAATCCAATGGCGGCAGGCACTGGAGGCGCTACATTGTGAATACGTAGACAAAAAACTGGCTAACCTGCTATTTCATATGGTTCAAGATTACCGATGTTCTGTGGAGGGCACGAAATGATATTGAACACCATGGAAGTAATCTCATTCGACAAGCTGACAAATCAAGGATTGATCAGCAATTGACATGGTTCAAATACAACTATAATACTATGACCATAGCACGCACTGACTTTCGATTGGCCTCATACGACGTGGACTCTCTCCACACATTAACACTACAATCAAAATGGGAATGGTTATGTCAACTCAACGTTGTGAAGGCGGCATTTGAATTAGAGCAAACACTAACAGCACAGGGACAACAGATGATCACACGTTACTTGATCGCACGACATACTCAGACTAATAAAACATTGGGGGAGACAGACAATGCACAAGACAACAATGAAACACACAATGGGATCTTGGGGATGGGAATTATTCCTCTACAGAGTCACACAAGACCCATCACAACATTTTAACACTTTACTTAATAGGGGAAAGGGGATAGGGGAGGAGGTATGCTGGGAAATACACTTACATTTTGTTCCAATGTCACAGTGGCGACATATATACGTCATTTTACAACCTTCAGCACACCTCGGTGTGCCGAGAGTGCAATCTTAGTAGTCAATAGACGTCACCCTAGGGGGCCCATAAGATGTACTATAAAATTTCTGTTATCTTGGTCCAGTGAACTAAATGAAAATGAGTATGAAGAGTTTCAAAATATGAAACATAATATAATGGTGAAGGGTGAAAAATTGTGTTGTAAGGTGTTTGAGTTTAATAGATGCAAAAATTTCTGAATGAATTAAATAATACAGATGCTGACTACAATTAGACAAAGGTGACAAGGACGGCAAATGAGAATAGTGAAGGTGATCATACTTTGGAAAATGTGCATTGTTCATATAGTCCTACAAACAAAATCTGTTCCCTGTGAGCACATGGTTGCATGTTCATCATTGGGAGACTGCTGATTCCCTGAATCAACTAACAATCATGTCATTGTGCTGCTCAACAGCAGTTAGGCTGTGGCAATGTCCACAGGGGTGGAAATTATCTACTTTTTATGGTGAACATGAACCAACTTTCTTGGCTATATGCTGCACCAGCACACCTTGTTGGTTATTTCATTCTTTGTCTCAATCCTTCTTGATCACACACGCTATTAATGATATCATGCTGAGCTGCATTAACATGCAAGAATCCACTGCAATGGACCAATACTGTCAAACTTATGGCTTGGCAAAGGCAAAGTTCAATGTTGCGATGGCAAGATTCAAAGCCAACACTCTATGAGCTCCACCAATATCAATATTGGACTGTTTTTGGAATATTATGCATGTAATTGTAGCTCGTGATATTGAGGAAATGATATGACATCAAAATGATGTTTTTCCTCACAAAGAATGCCAAGGTGCACCACAGCTAGGGGGTAATCTCAAAACACAACAGGGGGTCTCACGAGACCCTGAGACCTTGACCAAAGTGGCCAAAAGAAGGTCAAGACTTTTGAGACTTTTGAGACTTTTGAGATTTAGCTACTTCATTACACGTGGATCCCGGCAATGCATACTTATGGTACTTTTACGCTCTTATTACTGGTTTCAAAAGTCCAAGACAAAACTAGGGTCTTACAAGATTGTGACCTTGGTCTTGTCTTGAACGTCTCAATCTTGATCTTGAAACATCAAAACAAGATCACCCCCTAACAGCAGCTTTCACGGTAAATGATGGTTGTGTGTGTTGCAAAATGTAGGAACATCTAGCTGGGGTTACAAGAATCAAAAAGTGTATTCTAGCTTTCTAGAATGGGAGTCTATGTAGGAACTTGTGAATTTTGTACTGATTCCCATTTAAGAATAGGAAAATTGATTCTATGAAAATAGAAAAGGTTTTTTTGATTCTAGCCTTGCAGAATACTATATTCTAGAATTCTAATATTATAGATTCATTTCTCCAAATAAATTCTGATTTCCCTCAACACCAATTATTATCAGACATAAAATGATAATAATATGGGACATAGATAGCTAATTTAGGTGTGAATAATAGTTGATAATGAAAATGTATTTTGTAGGGGTCCATCCCGGGGCGAGACTGTCGAGACAAAGCCATGGGATTCGGGACGAGACCATGGTCTCGTCCCGACGCCCTGGTCTTGATGGTATGAGTTTAATACCTATTGTGACGCATGACATTTAAAATTCTTGTTTAGCGGGATAGTTCACGACTTGTCTACATTAGCTGTACCATAAACGGTTGCTAAATTGCTGTTTCTCATTTTTATCGTCCGCCAAATTAGGTTCTTGCATTTCCCTTCACCATGGCCGCTTTGGAAAAATGGTCTCCTACCAGCTACTAGAGCCGGATCGACAAGCCGAGCACGCCTGCAGATACTCCTTTTCATGGGCAGCCTGTTCTCGGTGTCAATTTTTTATACATTCAAAAAGTAGTGGAGTTACTTGGGGTTCAGTACTGGGTATGATTTTGTTGCATATTTTTCTACTCTATTAATGACTAATAATAGAAATAATATTGTACTAAGATGTCATTATAGTCCCCTGAGATCATTATCGTTATCTTCTTCCTCATCTTCCATTGTCATCATTGTCTGCTTCAGACGATCCCTCTCTTCACGATTCATCTTTCTCACTGCTAAATGAGCTTCCCTCTTTTTCCTCTCTTCCAATTTGCCTGCTGCTGTCTCCGACTTATCAATTTTCATTGTTTTTAACACCATTAACTTTGATTTGTCATCCGATGTCCACTGCTGAAACGGTGGGGGTTCAACCTGCTCCTCCCAGATTTGGTGCCAATGAATTAGCTTAAACTCCTTTTTGTTGCTTTGGTCCTTCTGCACATTGTGCCACTTTAGCAATGTATCCAAGTGAGCATTAGTCAATCGGCTAAAGTTGCCGCTTCTGAACTCATCCTCCATATCATCAACTAGTATTGCCTTTGCCGCATTGTCAACTTTTCCGTGGCTTAATCGGATCTCCATTTCCGCAATATTGTTTTTTAGGTTCTGGACCTCTGCCGAGGACTTAAAAAAATCTTCCATCATCAGATGACTCCCACCTGTTGCCATGAATTTACCCCCATGGGTGGTCGCTTCCGCTAGCGCAATAATTCTCTCTTGAGAGTGTGGCACTGTGATAATTTTGGTTGCCTTGATTTCCATTATTTTTGCCCTCAATTGATTGCGATCTCAAATTCTGTCTCATCCATACCGCCTTTTAAGTTCATTCCAAAAGTACAGTTAAAATGGTGTTCTTCCTTGCAGCCGAACTTGCCAATGACCTTCGGATAATATTGTGCCATTATCCAATTATCCGTTGAAGCCGCTGTGTGTCATTGCTCTTGGCAGAGGTCTGAAATTGGAAGTGGGGAGGCAATGCCTCTCCTGCTGCAGTACTGCCAGTAATCATTGTCATCGTTGATGATGTCTGCTTTGATGTCCCCTTTCCAGGTTGAGGAAGACAGGGATCAAAAAGGTAAACCTCCGGTCGTCCTCCTCTGCTACCTTTGACTCCCATCATCATGCAACAAGCATGTTTCATCAAAGTTCAATATTTGACTCAATTGGTTTGGTGGAATTATTACATTTCCTTCTGCATCATGATGCGCAAACCCAAGCTCAACAAGGTCCTTTCCCCAATTATCTAACCATATCTGCAATTTTTTGTATGTTGTCCACTGAATCCTTCGATCTTCACAATTGTTGTGTTTTGCCAAATTCATGTCAAATGCTGTATCTTTGAGCACGCGATAGTACAGCTATTGTTCTTCAAATCATTGCCAACCAAAATGTTCAACTTGAGCGATAGAATCTTGCGAGTATTCTCATGCCGTGTGGCATTAATTTGCTGTATCCGTACAAAACTTTCAAAAGCCGTGCAGAGAGAACTGTATACCCATGCAGGAATATTTCCATTTGGTCCTCTCTTCAATGGCAAATTGCTGGCAATATCCAAGTCATTAACATACCTTAGTATTGTGCGAGCAGAGGGTCCATGACCATCAAATTCCTCTCTTACTTTTTTAGATATGCTTTCAGCCGCAAGCCCATTCTCCTTCTCCTTCTCCTTTGCATACCATGAGGTTGCTCTCTTATGAGCCCGCTTCTTGTGAATTTTAATGGCTAGGTTGTCAGCCCGCTGTTGTCGCTTTGCTGTTGCTGTCTTTCTCTCTTGACTGGGCTTTGGTGCTGGGAATAATGTCCTACCACCAACTGAGGAATCAGATTGAGAAGACGTAGAAGTACCACCAAAAGTGTCCGCTGTCAAAGATGAAATAGAGGACCCTATGGTTGCCTTTTTGGCATTGTCTCATCAGGCATTAATGCAGAGCGCATAATGGGACCTGGAATTGGACTAATCTTACTTGTTGGTGGAATTAGTTGGCACACCCTCATTTGAATGGAGCGGTCTTTGCACTCCTCTTCCGTAAAACGAGCCAGGTACATTGCTGAAGGAAGCTTCAGCGTTGGATGCGTTTTTAGAATACTTACTGTACTTACATTGTTTTTTCCTTGCACAACTAACCCTAACGGAGAGATTGGTGCAGTCACGTGAGATCTTCACCTCCCCAAAAAATCAACAATTCCTGGCCTTGTCACTTGAGTTGCAATCATAGACTGATAGTCATCATCCTTGTGGACCCATAAGATGTACTTTAAATTTCTGTTATAATAATAATGATTAATTGACCACAGGAGGGCCAAGCCGATTGGACTGGTGGTAGTGTATGGTCTCTAATTGAGGTGGGTACAATCACTTTGTTAGTAAACCCACCACAGACTCACAGGCATCACGGCATCATGGGCTGACGAAAGCGGACACCATCCTCACAAGATCGTTTCAAGGTTCTGCTCATATTCATAGATACTACAGTACACGTACGTAGGAACTCAGTTCCTACCTATCTCGTTTTCAGAAACAAACAATGATTTCTCAGAAAAAGGGAAAAAAAGAGAGAAGCCGTGTGTTGTGTTTTTGTTCCAAATGATATGTTTCGGTTTGTCACAATTGATTTCTAGAAGAACGTTCCTTTTTTACTGAGAAATTGTTTACGCCGCGAGAAGCCATTCATTCGTACCCTGTTGCGTGTGTCATGGTTCTCTTGACAGCAATGAATGCTCGCATCGAGTTACCTGTTTACTAATTTTTCCCATTGCTTCTGTGTTGCATTTAAAAAGATACTGTTTGTAGCAGTGGAATGTTTTA
>JALLAX010000148.1:0-15915 GCA_036939555.1 Discostella stelligeroides
GATTCTCCTCCCTCTGTTCATGAGGAAGAAGGCGATATTGATTTGAAGGATAAGGAGATGATTTGACGATGCATATTGATAGAACGCGAGGTAGAGAGTTATTCGGATCTTCTGGCTTGTTTTTTTAATTGCAACGACGATGATGGCGTTTCACCTGTCCTGTTCGATTGTTGAAGTATGTGTTGAACTGAAGGTAGGAAGGAAGTAGAGTTTGCTTAAATGTAGTGACCAGTGTTTGATGTACTCTACTCGTTTGGTGCTGGTGCCAAAGATGCAACATCAGCCCATCAATCAACAAAAAGAACATGTCACATATTATTGTACTTAATTATTTTACAACGAAGACAATCCTCTTCGTAGCAAGCAAGCTCAAGGCTCAAGCAAGCTAGCCGACGCAAGAACGCGCATTATGATTTTACGCGCAATAGGGCACAAAACACAAAACACACCATGGTGGCCGTCAAACTCCCACTGGTTTTTTTACAATATCTCATCACCCGCGAGGCCGATCTCTACCAAACTCAAGGAGGAGACTCTTAATGAAGCTGAAAGACAGCTGCGTTAGTATCATCATCATTGGTAAGAGTTCAGAGGTAGTGGAGGACTTCATGTGGTAGGGGCTCGAGTATTGCGCAGTGAATATCAGCAAAAAACACCTACTAATTCAATGTTATTCAAGAGTTTTGTCAGTAATAATGGTCGGATTCTGACGTTTTGACATGTTTTGGAAAGATAATTTGATTTCGCACATTTGTGACTTGGAATTATTGGGATTGGACCATATCTCGCTAAGTTATCACAGCTAAAGGGCAAATTCACGTGCATATTTCACCTCATTACTATTCCTACGTACCCATTCTGAGCGACATATTGCGCATTCTTGCGTCGAATAGCAAGGACAAAGTTGGTGCGGTGTTGTGTTTTTTGTTTTTTAAATTTTTGGACTTTGAAATTTTACCAAACTGAAGAAATCGATCTGAAATCAAAAAATCAATTGGAGCTTTTGTAGCTCGTCTACCCTCCACCTCCCTCCCACCCATCATGATAAATCTTGATGCTACTATCTGATACAGGTGGAGAGAATCGTTATCGTTATCTTGCATCCCTTAACCTTTAAATTCTCTACGATCGTTCCACATGTCCTACTGTGGGAAAGACTGCAACAATCTAGATGCAATGAAAGGCAGTACACATATTATGGTCCCAAACAACAATGTTAAGGCAATACATCATTTTCGGATTTCCTAGCACCGTGCTTCAACTTGTTCATCAAGGCTTCTCTCCAGAAACGAAGCACAAAGACCACAGCGAGAACAAGGGACGTAATACCCAAGCTAACATACCACGGGGACGACGTCGACAACACCCATGTACTCGTAAACCAAAGGGTGAATTGCAAAGGTGTCCCAACCTTAAGATAATCAGTGGTCTGAAATGAAGTACATGAGAATAGACAGTCGAAAAGTTAATGTCTCAGGAAAACAGTAGATCAAGCGAGTGCAAAAGAAAGCAATCGTACCTTGTATCCTCCAGGACCGTAGACCATTAGATTAGTCTGGTACCCAAAAGGAGTGGAAAAGTCGGAGGCGCCAAGCATCAATGCATAACTCATCATCTTCAAGTCGACTCCAGCGGTATCAGCAGCACCGATGGCGATCGGGAACATGAGAGCAGCGGCTGCATTGTTTGTTACAAAGGAACTAATCAACGCAGTCGCAAAATATACGGCTCCAAACAAGCCAGCATCTATGATTCAGTGCACGTGCGGGTACGGTTAAGTCTGGAGGAAGAATCAAAGATGATAATATTGTGACAGAAGACTCACCTCCAAGTCCCGATCCTTTACCAACGGTGATAAGGAAGTTTGCCAATACTTCCGCTAAACCCGAGTTAGTGAGAGCAGTGCTTATCCCGAAGGAGCACGCGATTGCAACATACAACGACCAATCAATTGCATCTCGTGCCTCCTGAGGCGAGAGGAGGCCTATCACCACCATAATCATCCCTGCAAATGTTGCGCAAATCAATAGAGAGGCATTTTCTAGATCAAATCCAGAAACTACCAGCATGGTAACCATGAGAAGTATAGCAGGGATGAGATATTTCATACGGGGCGGAGCGGAGTCCTTGACTTCTGCCAAGAGTGCAAAAGCATGGTCACTATTCGCACTTTTCTTGATAAAGGTGGGTCCAGCTTCAAGTAGAAGTACATCACCGGCATGAAGTTTGATGTTACCAGGATGCTCATGAATACGATGACCTTCACGATGAACAGAAATCACTGCGGCGCCATATTTGGTACGGAAGCCAGTCTCTCGAACAGTCTTTCCTACAAGTGGCCCAGACCTGGCAACAACTGCCTGGATTAGAACACGTTCGTGAACATTCTCATTCATCTGCTTGATTTCATCCTCCTCGGGTGATTGAAGGCCTGGAATTTTCCGAAGGTCGCCGACCGAGGAAGCATCGCCAGCAAACCATAGAACATCGCCGTCTTGTAGTGGCTCGTCTGGATCGATTGTGCTAGATGTATTTCCCTCATTGTTTTGTAGCCAATTCTCAAAGTTTGAAAAGTTTGACGGAATTTGGGCAATGGGTCGCTCAATACTCACAACATAGACGCCTGGAACTCTGGTGATCCCATTCTCCTCCACGCTCTTTCCAGCAAGGATTGATTTGGGCGCGATACGCATAGCTACAAGGAATTCCTTCGATTCAGGGTTACCGCTGCTGCCATCAATTCCGGTGGAGAGGACTGTGAGATCCCTATGAACGGCCTCTGAAGCATCAAAGCTATTACTTCCTCCAGCCTTTAAAAAAAATGAGCAATGAGATAGATTCTAGTATGCAGAGCAATGGATAACAAGTTCACATACCTCAATATCCGTTAGACCAGAACTTTTGGACCTGGCAGTCATGGTGGCCAACAAAGACTTTCTTGTTGAAGTTGATGCCACCGACGGAAGCAAAAGCGGACAGTCGTCGCTCACTTGAAGAACCAAGACGTCCCCAGCACCAAATGTTAGAGTCGACAAAGGCTGGGTGGCGTTCTTCCCATCCTGCTGCACTGCTACGATTGCTGCTTTATAATTTTCACGGAACTTCACATCAACAGCAGTTTGGCCAATGAGGCGGGAGTTTCTGGTGACCCTCGCCCGAATAACCTTCAATCCTCCCATCTTGAGAGCCTCCACACCACTGTTGTCTTCGAGTATCGACTGCAAAAAGTGGTTTTGATCGTCAGTCATCAATAGATGTTTAATTAGTAAAAGAGAGGCACCGATATACTTACACTCAATACCGCCGAAATTTCTTCCGCGTCAGGATCAATATTATCCATGTAGGTGCATCGCCACACGGACACTGATCTTTCGTCGAGTACCGCAGCTTCCGTACGGTGTAGTTGCAAATCGAGTCGTAGCAGGCACTTGGAAATGTCGAGAAGAAGGCCAGGACGATCTCGCGCATTGACTCCAATGAGCACAAGATGACTGCGCTTGTCTGACGTAATAATAATCTGCGCATCCCTGTTTTCGTTAAGCTTCATGGATTTGACCGGAGCAAGACCTTGGATAACATCTAAACCAAATGATAAAAAAATAGAATACGTGAGATGTGGGAGCTAGAAGGAAGAGAAGTCAACTGATTCGTTCGTACCCGTCATTAGATTGATGTGACGAAGTCGTTCTTCATCCTCTGACGAGGGAGTTGATCTTTTTGCGTCGCCGCCATCATCGACTGACATGGACATCAATGGAGATGTCGCTGCATCATCCGCGGGATCTNAAGAGAAGTCAACTGATTCGTTCGTACCCGTCATTAGATTGATGTGACGAAGTCGTTCTTCATCCTCTGACGAGGGAGTTGATCTTTTTGCGTCGCCGCCATCATCGACTGACATGGACATCAATGGAGATGTCGCTGCATCATCCGCGGGATCTTGCGCGATAGCCGTTGCCTCCAAAGACTCATTCGTTACGAGTTCAAGACCATGCTCGTGACAGAATTCTCCAAATCCCTCAATGAGGCCCGAGAAGTAGACAACATCATTGACATTCAGTACAAACTCGGATCCGACCGCACGATGGATATTGCCCGTAGCGGCACGACGGACGCTCACCAAATATAAACCACCCGTATCTCTCAGACCACTCCGTTTGACGGATCTACCCGCAGCTGGCGACCACGATGTGATGCGAGCTCCGAGCAAAATCTCATCTCCGTCGAATGGCGAACCACCGCTTCCCCCCCGTCTCCCAGGTAGGAGCATTGGTCCGAAGATGATGAGGTAGGCAATCCCCATGATGGCGACGGGGACACCATAGGGCGTGACATCAAAGAGGTTCATTGGAACAGAATACTCGTCTTCCAGCAAACCCGAGATGACCAAGTTCGTCGAGGTACCAATGAGAGTGCACGTTCCACCAAGGATTGTTCCGTAAGAGAGGGGAATCAAAAGTTGCTGAGCACTGACTCGGATAGTTTTCGACCAGCGCAAGACGATGGGGATCATGAGAGCCACAATTGGAGTGTTGTTCAAAAACGCGGAGACGAAGGCGCAGGACAACGACAATCGAAGTTGAGCACTAGCGCTTGATTTCGGAACGCCTAACAGCTTTCCAATGTACCAATCGACAGCCCCAGTCATTGTTAAACCGTGGGCTACGACAAAAAGCACCTAGAGTGCATAGCGGCAAAGGATGCGGTAGCGCATTGGTTGTGAGAAGGAGGGAAGAGTTATTAGTTGTCGAAACTACTAGTAATACACCAAGACGAGTGTGTACGACATGGGGGCATCACAAATGCATTTCTCACCATGACCGTCAAGACGCCTTCATTGGCGAATCCTCCCAATCCCTCTTTCGAATCAACGATGCCAGTTACCATACAGAAGGCCAGGGCCGTCACAAAGACATGATCTGGCGCGACTCGATCGGTAATGAGGGCAGCAAACATGATTATCATCACGAAACTCATAAAGATCAGCTCCCACCTCGCCGGCGCCTCTTCATCATCGGCTAGATAGCGCATGCTTTGCCCAAGGAGATCCACCGCACTTGTCACTTGTTGATGTTTGTCCATGGTGGGGAGAAGTGGTTATTGTTGACGACGATTTTGATATTGATATTGTGAGATGATACTCTAGATGGGGATAATATTATGGTAAATGGTATGATAAGCGTTTTTTTTGTGAGCAAAAGAAGTGTGATAGTAAGAACCTGTGAGAACAAAATGGAGAGAGATAAAAGTTGAGTCGACCAACCATTTCATTGTAAGAGCTTCTAAGATTTTCTAAGAGCATCATTCATATTCGTCATTTATGTTCTTTAATGTTCATTTGACTTCATCAATCTGTTTTCGTTTGTAGGATTTTTTGTTTTTTTTGTTTTTAGGCTATTCACTTTTCGGATCGATTTTTGATTTTTGTCATTCTACTTATTTTAGCTACAGCTGCTACCAGTATGTACGTAAGTACAATATTCTGCGCTCAAAGCTGCTCAAAGCTAAAAAGTAAAAGAGAGAAGAGACAGAGATCACGATCACGAATGAGATGATAGACGAAACATGGAACAGCAGCTAAGCGTCGGCAGCATCGTGCGATTAAAATCGAAGGTTGATATTCCTCCAAAACACGGGGCGGGATATCGCAGTGTTCGCGATGACCTCTCAATCTCTCGTCGTTCCGTCGTCGCGACGCTTCCAGAGGACGATCGGGGATGCATCACTCTTGTCCAGGATGATGTTCAGCCTATTCCTATTGTTGGACGAGATAATTTCCTCATTTCACCGATGATCAAAAGTGCTGGTACTCAAGTTGATGAGTGCGAGGCAAATGTTTCTGACATAATGCCACTGCTGGAGTTTGAGGAAGCGGAAGAAGTCGCCATCACGAACGACTGCGGCATCGCTCTCTACAAGGAACATGGTGATCAACTCTTCCGAATAAATGACTACACATGGGCAGTTTCGTATTATGAGGCCGCACTCTCCTTTGTTTCGACGACATTTGATGTCGGGAGTGTATTGGTTGTTCGTAGATCAGGTCACGCTGTGATCGCCGAGGTGGATTGTCAGGAAAATGACTCATATGATGTCACATTTCAATCAGGGGGTGATGAGACAAATTTATCTCGAAAAGAGATAATCATGGCGTTGTGGACGCTAGACGCCTCGTTTCTTCAGGTTAAAACGCTGCTGAACTTGAGCCGATGCTTACTGAAACTCGCTGACTTCTTTACTTTTCGTGATGTGGGCAAGACATGTCGCCAAGATAAATTCAGGCAATCTGCGGTCTTGGGATGTTCAGCGGCAATAGCGATATGCGAGTATCACTTGAATGAACTCTCAATTTGCTCGAAGTTGGAACTCGATTCATTGGTTGAAAAGGCTAGAATTGTTCGAGCTAAGGCGTTCCTTGAGCTGCGGAAATATCCAAATGCGATTGCAGATGCCACTAGAGTAAAACATCACCGTGATGCTCAGGGGATATTGAATGAAATAAACAAAATACGAGCTTACAGAAAGTCGATAGACAAAAGGCTATCAAAAGAATTATGTCGGTGGGTGCAGAGTGCCACCGAAAGATGAAGGGTGGTTTAGCCATAAGAAGAAATTTATTTTAGAAGTTGTCAATTCGGCACTATCACTAGTTCTTCATCATCGCTCTCCTCCTCGTTGTCACTCGCACAAATTTGAGTCAGCGTTGGAGCTCCTGCGCCTGTTTCACTCGTAAAGACCAGCTTCGAGAGGTCATTCATTGTGGTGGGTGCCCGGCAAGTGGGACACGTGTTTGATCGCTGGAGCCAGGTTCTCCAACAATGGAAGCACGCGGAATGTCGGCATGATTCAGACATCAACGGCTGGTTGTCGAACGTGACGAAAACGTTGGAGGTGGAGGATTGCTGAATGTAGAACACTGCATACTTTGTGAACTTACCTGGTCTAAAGTTTCGTTACATACCATGCAGGTCATACCTTTCGGAACGTGGGATTTGATTTTACCGTTAATTCTTTCAAGCTTTGAGATGGGCTCAACGAAACAATCAGATTTGACTTGATTGAGACATTCATCAACGATATCCAAATGTGTTTTGAGATTCGATCGGGAGGCAGGGCTTCCGCCATTCTTCTTCCTGCTTATATCCGCATGATTATTGGTACTCCTCGCAGATAGTTGGTTCTTCTGTTTTGACTCTTTTAGCGCGGTTCGTTGATATGGGTTGAAATGCGTTGCTGTGGAAGAAGTTTTTATTTGAATCTCTCTTACCCGATCAATTCTTTGGCGGTTAACATCCAAACCTTGAGTAAGTGCTTGAGACATCATTCTCTGTGACTCGACATCTTCTGATAAACTTGGATCAACACAAGCAACCGCCGGTAGCTTATCAGCCGGTTGGAACAATGCACTGTTAACGCAAACCTCTCCTGTAAAGCAAGCTGATCTCGCCTTCGCCTTGGCAATATCTCTGGATCTTTCCATTTCAATAGCAAGCGCTCTGACTTTCATCAACTGACGCGCTGGGAGCAACTCATACAGATACTGAAGATTGACTTTATTAGCAACCATCACCGTAAGAATCTTTTGGGTATCTTCTAGATACGCTCTGTCACTCACAGAGTCATTGGTAGCGGCTTGTTTGAATATCAGCGGTAGAACATAATTTCTGATAGATGAAAACTCATCCTCGCGCAACAAATCTTTGCATTGAATTGTCAGTGGCGAGTTGTCAAACACTAGTGCGGCGGCCATTTTCTCGAACTTGTAACGATACTTGATGGGTAGAAGAGGAAACAACGAGCTAATCAATTGAATTCGTGTTGTATTGACCTGGCTATCAACTAATACTGCCATGAGCTCCTTGGCGGCCTTGATGTATTGTTGTTCATTTTTTTCATCGCCGTACATCTTCATTGTCACGAGAAGCTTGTTTAGTTTGAGCATATCATCTTTGTCTAATGCATCTTTCGCCTTCTCGAAAAAAATCTTTGCATGGCGCGTGGCGGTATCTTTATTTCCTCTGGGTTGTGGACGACTCTTCACCTTCTCGTTTAATATTGGTCTCGTAGAATCACCAAAATCACACTCCACACCCTCGAATGACGACTTTTGCGCTTCCTGTGAAGGACGCGCGAGGAGTCCAATTTGATTTGCCTTGTTATACATCGCCCCAAGACCAGCGCAAGGACGCTCTGATATCGATGCGACCATGACGCCATCATCTTCCACGTGCTGGTCGACAACTATTGACGAATTTACTTGCGGTGGAGGGGAATTCAAATTGTTCAAATCATATTTTTCAAGGAGGAGATTTTCAGGGACATATCCGTTCGACAAGGTGTCCTCGATGGCTGCGCCTTTATGAACCACAGTTACTTTGCTGACAATGTTCTCTATCTCGTCATTTTGCTCGTATTTGATTACTGGTCGCTCAATCAATTTGAGCTGTTGTGATACTTCTTTGTGCATTTCTGCATTGATTTTTGATTCTCTGTAAAATTGAACAAGACCTCGAGTCGATGCCCCAATTGTTTCATCTCGCAAATGAGGCCGCTGGAGAAAGACAAATCAAAAAGGGAGTCCAGCGTTTGACAATAAAGAAGCCAAAGTATCACACATAATTCAAATTTCTTACGAGCCACTTGCTCAGACCCTCCTTATTCCTCACTTCTGCAAATCGGTGATCAAGGAGAAGAACTGCGCCGTAGTCATGCCTGTGCCGAATTACACGTCCTATCGCTTGATTCACAGCTCGGTGCGCCTGTTGATTATACCACTCTGCTCCCGACAAGGTCTTGCTCGTCGCTTCTTTGTCAGTATTATGAGGCATCTTTCCATTTCCAAAGCCCCCATCAATAGAGGGGCGTGCCTTTGCGCTGGCTCTCGCCGCATCGAGAAACTCGCGTTTTAACCTCACTTTTGGGTCGAGGTACGGTGCGAATGGTAATCCAGTAACAATAACTGCACGGCACATATCATCTGAGAAATCAATCTGAGATAGAAGGATACATCATTAATGTAAATAACAATGAGGCGCATTTGACTGACACGTATCACCCATTAAATAACTCACTCCTTCCGATATCTTGCCTCGGCAGACGCCCATTAGAATGGCTCCCATGCTCTTTGGGGTGCCTATGAATTTTTTGTACTCTGATATCGCGTCGTTCAGTTCAGAAGTGGAGCGAGGTTCTAAAACAATGGATTTTCGAGCGAGAAGGCGTTGCCATGGCGAAGATTCGGTTGCGGTCGCCCTGAAATGGTTGGGGACCAATGGGAATACATACTTTGCAGAAGCCACCTTCCTTTTCGCAGTCGCGAAGAAAGCCGCTCCCCTGCCTGCGCCCCTGCCTGATTGTCGTGCGTTGTTACGCTCCGATGAAGGTCCTCCCCAGCGCTGAATGGCAGCTTCCATTGCGACATAGCTAGGGAAGAACACCAGAACCCCTCCTGGAATATTATTACAAAGACTGGCAAGGGTATTCCCTAACTCTAATATATATTCAGGATCGTCTCGTCGTCCAAACTTGCTGGTCAATTCCTTACCAGACACTCCTTTACCAATGACTCTGACAAATATTTGGTCCGGCTGTATGACATGATCGTTCTCTAATTGTACTGGAAATTTAAGCCCCAGCTCCATGGAGAAGGACGGTAGTGGCGACAAAGTCCCACTTGTGATTATAATGGAGCGTACTTTGAGAAATGTCAGTTCGCGCATGGCAAGAGCAGGGGCAAAGCACCAAAACGATATCGTCCTTCCACCCGAGTATCCTCCACCACCAGCGATTTTTGTTACGTGGACACGGTATGATTTGGCGCGTGCAAGGGCAAGGAGATGTGATCCACTTCCAAAGGCGCGTTTTAGACAGTTTACTGTATAGGAAACAACCAAGCGGTGGACACATCATGTGTCTGAGAAAAAAGGCACGGCGAAATGAGAACGTATCTCAAATTATCATTCCATGAACTTACGAAAATGATCCAACTTTGGCGTACCAGACGAAGCATTCCGACTGCTGTTGTTACCCCCCTTGAAATCCAAGACGAAGTCACCAACTTGCTTCACAAAGTTAATGAAGATCTGCAAATTATCATGATTGATCCCCGCACCCCGTTGAAAGATGTCGAATATATATTCGCCTGGATGACTGCTGCTGTCCCCACCACCACCACCACCACCGTTAATGTCGGTAGACTCCATCAAATACTTTTCAAACCTCAGCAACACCGACTTCAAGTGTATCACATTCTGTTTACTCAATCCTCCCGTCGTCATCCCGTCATTTTCAGGCCCGTTCACCTCCATGTACTGCAGGGCACGTTGCACCTCACCGACACATCCGGCTAAATCACCACTGCCAAGATCAAACGATGCACTCTCGCTGGCAAACTCCTCAAGATTGTGAGATTCGTCGAAGATGAGAATCGAGTTTTGAAAGTCAATCTCGGCTAAACTCGATTCTCGCGCATCCCGATCAAAGAGGTAATTGTATGGAACAAAGAGTAGCTCAGCATCTTTGAGCAATGATCGGGTATGGTAGAAGGGACACACTTTGTTCAATTTCCCGAAGGCAACTAAATCTTCCATGTCCATAACGGGTTGTTCGTACGATCCTCCACCTCCTGCGGCAGCGGCGTATCCCTCGACGGGTACAGCTGCACTCTTATCATCGAGATTGTTCCGATACATGCATTTACGTTCCTTATTGAGTTTGTTGCATCCATTATTGACATCCATGGGAGAGGAGGAAGTAAATTCAGAAGAGAGAGCAGGAGTGTCCGATGAATAGAAATCCGATCCGGAGGAAGTGCTCTTGTTGCTGCGTCCCTTGTTGGCCACGGATGGATTCACCTTGGGATGGATGCACATGTGCTCCCGTGAGCCTAGAACGGCATGTCGAGGACGATATCGTGTATTGCGAAGCTCATTCACCACCTGCGATAGTTGGGAGTGTGTCCGCGATGCATAGATTATGACTGGGTGTTTGTTGTTGGAAGTTGCTGATGACGACGAGTCGACGTTGGCTGTATCGATGATGCCACCGTTATTTCGATCAGTGGGTTCCACCGTGGATTGTTGCTTGACTGGGAGTTGATTTGGATGTTGCTGTTGTTGATCCATTTTTGTCATTGCAATTCTACCCTTCTCTTGTCGCTGCCAAGCCAAAGCACTGCACAATAGGCAAAGCGTCTTTCCTGTTCCCGTAGGTGATTCGAGCAATGCATGCTGTCCATTCTGCAATGCTGTCAACACCCCCCTCATGTAATCACGTTGAACATCGTATGGCTTGAATGGAAAATGGACTTCGATTCCATTTATTTCGATGGTGGTGGGTGGCGTCGAGAAGTTTTTTTCTTTGATGTTGCTGGTATTTCCGCCGATGCCGGCGTTTGTGTTGTTGTTGTCATTGCCTTTATTTTTGAAAGAGGAGGCAGACGATGATGCACCAGCTACTGCCTTGAACGGCCGCTTTCTANCGATGGTGGTGGGTGGCGTCGAGAAGTTTTTTTCTTTGATGTTGCTGGTATTTCCGCCGATGCCGGCGTTTGTGTTGTTGTTGTCATTGCCTTTATTTTTGAAAGAGGAGGCAGACGATGATGCACCAGCTACTGCCTTGAACGGCCGCTTTCTATTTGTATTTGCCGCATTGAACATTGTTCATTTCACCTTCTAAATTGCATGCATCATGCATCATGCATCATGAATCATGATTCATGATGTTGCGTGTGCTAAGTAGTATCTACAACGTGAACGTTGAGTAGTACCTCTAGATACCCCCAGACTAGATGTGGCGGGAAACTTGCCCGTTTCCGTTTTCATTCACCTCAACCTCAACATCAAACATCAACACAGATCAACACCAACACTCTATGCTCAACAACAACTACCATACTAGATATTTTGTTGGACAATCATAAATAATAATTTGTCGTGTGTTTCAAAGTTGTACCCAACAACTCTCTTTTTCTCACATGCGACGTGTCTTCCATAGTACTCGTTTCCTCCTTGCCTTCACGTTCCAATGGCAAGACCTGGAACACTCGATCAACCAATCAGCGTCATCTTCTACACCTCCATTAGTAATCGATTCCGCCCTCGATCCAACGCAACCAAATTATTCCGACACACTTCCGACACTGTTCCGCGAACGCCATGGGTGGTGTCCGTACAGTGAACGAGTATGGCTTGCCTTGGAACACACCGCGGTCCAATATGATACTATTTTAATCGATAATACAGGGCCGGGAGTGCGGCCTCCGTATTTTGCCGGCCAAACGCCGCAG
Organism: Discostella stelligeroides; assembly: GCA_036939555.1. Classification (NCBI taxonomy): domain Eukaryota; phylum Bacillariophyta; class Thalassiosirophyceae; order Thalassiosirales; family Thalassiosiraceae; genus Discostella; species Discostella stelligeroides. The sequence continues at coordinate 12,287 of JALLAX010000148.1, forward strand.
ATGCGTTGGCCATCATCATGTTCTGATGGCAGGACTAGTACTACTCAAGGCGAATCTATGGATCTACTTCAAGAGATTGACAAGCGGTATTGCCGAAATAACGAACATGATGATTTACCGACAATATTATTATACCCCGAGGAAATCAAAAATGATGTGATCAATAAAGCACGAATGTTCCAAACAATCTTCCCGTCGAAATCGAGACCATCGTCACGTGCGGCCTTCTTATTCAGCTGGAGTGGCGAACCGTTGTTTAGAAGTGAATTTGAGTCTGTGTTGTACAAAACGGATGAAGTGCTCGGTGGTAGTAGTAGTAGTAGTAGAAACAAAGGACCATTCTTTTGTGGCGAGCATTTCACCGCCGCAGATATTGCATGGGCTCCCTTCCTCGAGCGATACGCTGCTCAATTGCCGTGTTTGCATGAGGGATTGGACGCACGAAATGACGAGTCGAAATATCCCAATCTGAAGCGGTGGTATGATGCGATGGATACATTAGTACCAGCCTATGCGTGTCGAGTGAGAGGCAACGCATCTAGTTGGAGAAAGGTGTTGAAAATGGCAGGATATGGTAATTCGGGCAGTATTCCATCGTCGTCGGTGTTGGAACGAATGGACAGCTTGGGAATGGAAGAGAGTCGTCCACAGACAGAGGAGGAACGAAGGAGGGATCAGGCGTTGTGGGATGACTACAGATGTACTCGGCCACATTTGGCAAGCACACCATCTGCAGAGGCGGGAAGGGTCCTTGTCAATAATCGTGAGGCGATTGTCAAAGATATACTGAAACGAGATTTTACACTAGATGGTGTTGGTATTCCATTAGATAAAATGGGATTGGATGAGATAATGAGAGCATTGGCTGCAATACTTGTGTATGGGAATGAGGCAGATGGGCAGTATAATGAGTTGAAAGTTGTCGCCAAGGAAGCCTGGGATGTGAAGGGAGTAGTTGCGTTTGCAAAGTATTTAGATGATAGGATTTGCGTACCCCGTGATATGGGAGCATTGAGCGCTGATTCCATCAAACGGTTGTCTGCGTTGTAATATTCACACACAACTCTCTCGAGCAACGATTGTAGGAATGAATAATGCCTAGCTTTTTTAATTACATCCGAGACTGCATCCGCTGTTTCGCTTTCTTGAGCTCCAGCAAAGCCAACGATTGCTTGTGTACTGCATCGGGTCCATCGGCTATGCGTAGTGTTCGTAGCCCTACAAGGGCTCGTGCCAATGGAAAATCTCCACAAACCCCCGCACCTCCAAAAATCTGATTTAACGTAGCAGCGGAAGACAAAAGAAGATTTAGGTACAACTCGTCGTGAGCATCATATCACAAGAATCTTTATACATACCTGAACTGCTCTATCAACGACGCGTGAGGTGAGTTCAGGCACAGTAACTTTTATCATGGCTATCTTATCTCTTGCTCCCCTAGCGCCCAAACGGTCAATCTCCTCTGCACAGGCCAGCGTTAATAACCTTGCTGCCTCGAGGTCTGCAGCAGAGTCAGAAATTAATTCCCGACAGGAACCGTGTTCATGTAAATACTTTCCAAATGTCTGACGTTGGAATGTTCGCTCAAGCATTAACTCATAACATCTTGCAGCTATTGGTGAGTTCGGGAATGAAACGGTGGTAAGAAGACGCATGATTTCTACAATTTCGACGACAGGTAAAAACAAACGCTCGGAAATTAGATCGTACCTAATCCAACTGCACGCATACCTAAATTAATGAAATGTGATGAACAATTCGGTGAGAAATACGGAGCATGAAAGCAGGTAAGGTAGTCAGTCCCCCCAAAACTCACAATGATGTATCCTTCCAGGTCCTAACCGCGACTGAGAAATCTCAAACCCTTTTCCTTCGCCGAGAACAACCGCTGATTCATCCAGCTCAATATTTTCAAGCCAAACTTCGGCATGTCCGTGCGGAGCATCATCATAACCGAAAACTGTTAATGGTCGTACGCATTTCACACCAGGATGGGGCATCGGTACAATTACTACGGTCTGATTGCCTCTTTTTGGTACTTTCTCCTCTGAACAACATGACAAATCGCTGTAATCCATTTGTGCCACAACAAGTGCAACCCTACATCGAGGATCCATGGCACCCGTACTCCACCACTTCTTCCCGTTCAATATGTACTTTGTACGTCCGTCCTTCCTCACGATTTTTGTCAATTTGGTTTGCAAGTTCCTAGCATCGCTGGATGCCACATCGGGTTCCGTCATTAGAAATGCACTCCTAATCGTTCCCTGCAACAGGGGTTTGAGATATGTAATCTGTTGACTTTCCGTACCATGTTTCAGAAGTACCTCCATATTGCCAGTATCAGGTGCGGAACAATTGCATGCTTCCGGTGCCAAGGTTGACCTTCCCATAATCTCACATAATATTCCATATTCGCGGTTTGATAGGTAAATCGACGGAGTTATTGAAACATCATCATCATCATCGCAACCTTTTGTTCCAATCAAATGACTAGGAATTGGATGTGGTAGAAATAGATTCCAAAATCCAAGTGCTTGCGCCTCTACTTTTAGACGACTCAGCACCGGTGGAACGGCGGCGGATGTCCAACGGTCGGCGCCCGAAAATTGGGCAATATGACGCTCGTACTCCTCTTCGGCCGGGATGCATCTGTCGTTGACAAATTTCTCGAGCTTGTCTCTCAGTATTGATGCTCCGGGGGACAGAGAAAGCAGTGACATGGTTTCCTCGCGTAGATAATATAATTGACTCAGCTGAATCCGACGACAACAAACATCATTTTCGCTGAGTCGCTGAGTGTTGTGCGTGGTTGTATTGTGGTTGTGTGTGTGGTCAGTGGCGCGGTGGCGGGCAACAACAACAACATTCCATCACACATCATCGCTATCTACTATTTCTCTCTATCTCTCTAGATAGTACTACGATCTACTACGATACACGCGATCTTCGGGCATCACCTCTTTCGTATCTCTAGTAGTCAAACACTTGGATATTATCCGAACATTTACTGTGTGTAGAGTATTATATAATTCGGACTCCAAGTTAAGGAGCTGGATGCTGGATTTAATTAATTAAGGTTAAGGCCACTGTTGAATTGCGACGGGGTACAAAGAATTTATGAGAGGAGCAGCAGGGGGGAGCGATAGATTATCGACGCGACAACACACCATCGAGGCATTGCATCAACGCAACTACTGCTGAATGGGTTACCTAGTAGTAGGGGCATGGCAATGCGGCAATCATTGTCATTGTCAATACCAATACAGTGGTTTCGAATGACATAGACCTGATCGGCTGGACAGATCTTCTCCACGGACGGATACCCAGCTCTCTTCGCGCCTACCAGCAAAGTTATTGTGCGTCAATAAACAGCAGGATGAATGGGCAAGACTGGGCTAAGGCACTGATTACCAAGTTGCTCAATATCTCCCACAGCCAATGGATGTACCGGAATTTTTCCCTTCACTCCAAATCTAAGGGACATCTGAAACTTGCACATCAAGCAGACGTCCTAACCGAGATCGCACAACTATCCGAATGCAATCCGGAGGACGTTCCAGCGGAAAGTCGCTTCCTCCTAGAAGTGGAAATTATTAACCTTGACACAAAGTCGAGCACTCACCAGG
>JALLAX010000149.1:0-16063 GCA_036939555.1 Discostella stelligeroides
AGAGAAGTCCAAAAAACACCGATGATACTATACAGAATAAACATGAAGAAGAATCCTTGCATTTGAATATAGACTGTTGTAGATGACACGTACCAATTTGATTAACAAAGTTAGACTCTTGGGGGGAAGGCACAAGTGGAACGAAACGAAAAATAGCACAAGACGCACTCACCAGGTGTTTGTTCGCATGGGAAGCATGATGCTGAACCGAGTCGAGAAGAAGCTGACCGCACAGAGCAGCATACACAGGTCCGCCGTCCAATGAGAAACACTGTCACAAAATAGCCCGGTAAGGCAAGGAGTGAGATAAGTAACGAAGCTCTGACAGTGTTTTGAAGTAGCTTGTATCCATTTATTTCGGTTGATGCATGAGAGCCAAAGGCAGCCTCGATGACCAATGGTTCAAATAAAGTGTTGCCGTAGAATAAAACGTCGAAAAGGAACCAAGTACCTTTGTGGTGTTGTTGATGTTGATGTTGAGAGATTGTAGGCACTTGAACTTTAGATGATGCAATGTGGAAACGAACAACTCAGGTAATTTGGAACAAACCTGCTGTGCCAGCAAACTTCCTTCCCAAATTAGGCTCTGATCGTATGGATTCCCATCTGACAGTTATATTACGAAAATTTTAGATTGTACTTGACCATCACATAACATTGTATATACATGACGAAATCAAGCAAGGCAGTACTCACAAACCAGGAGCGCGATTGCGAAGTGGAGTCATGGGTGGATCATTAAATCCATCATCGCGAGTTTCCGTCTGTTTCTCGCGATCAATATTGTCACTTGGCGTGTAGGAGTGTTCAACCAACGCTAATTCATTATCATTTTCATCATGAATATTTCGATCTAAATCTGATGCGTCAGTAAACAAAGAAGATGACATGATGTCGTGCCCATTTCCTTGTATTCGATTCGAAGATGGTTGCGCCTCTTCTCGTATTTTCGGGACCGTGACACTTGTAGAACTGTCAGGATCTTGATTCTCATTTATTCGTTCGATTTCATCATCCACGATATTATTTGTTTCAATGTTATTTTTACACTCTCTGGAGAATAGTCGTAAATACAACACCACAACACCTGGTAAGGCACCCACGCCCAACAGCACACGCCATAGAACATCTGCATCGCATCCGAATTCAAGCAATGGATATGCAAGTAGAGGTACTGATATGAACCCCAGTCCCTGCGTTGAAAACGTCAGCGCAACTCGTTGGAAGGAACTGGTTGACGCGGTGTCTACGGCATCAGATTTTGAAGTAATGGATGTTGGATCTATGCATGCATCATCGACTTGATCGAGAGCGGAAGTGGGTTCATATCCTCCATTATTTCTCACTCGGCCGTTTCCAATGTGATGATGACAATTATTTTCGCTTTCGTCTAGCCACTCTTCCTGCTCATGACCATCATCGCTTGCTACATTGTTTGGTTGTGACGCTGTAATAAGTCCAGCTTCTTTGCGAGGAGTTTCTAGTCCATTTCTAGTTGCATCATCTACTTTGTTCTCTGCGCTCATCACGGCCGCAAGGGGATACCTGCCGAAACAATAATTGATCGGGATAGTGAGATTTTGGGGGGGACGATAACAACTTGGATAACCGTTGAAAAGAGAGAGAGACGGACGAGGATGAACTCACACTCCTCCTGCTCCTATACCCAAAATGAATCTCCATCTTGCCAATTCTTCCAATGCGTAATGGGTCGAAAGATTATAATAACTTTCATGTTGGTCGTCGTGAATATTATTGCTAGTCGTGTTGGTGGTGGTTACGAACAAGGCACTCCCCAAACTTCCCCCAATCTGCAACATCATAACAAGCATCATGGCACGACGACGCCCGAGGATATCACCTAGCACTCCTCCAATTAACTGACCCACAATCATCCCTGCTAGGAGAGATGAGGCCACGATGGAATCATCTTGTTCGCGGGTGAAATCACTTGTGTCGTCGCTGTTGTTGTTAGCGTCAGCAGTCGTGTCCAATAATAATCGTTCCACAGCCATATTATAGTAGTAGGATGATGGCGACGAGTAGCCATCATCATTATTATTACTGCCATCGCCGCCATGGTACGATGACAAAGACTGTCTGTTTGAGTGCATGGCATAATGCAACACCGGCAGTGCTATTCCTACATTCACGGCATTGTATGCGGTGGAGTAATTGGATATCATTGCCGTGAGCTGATCTGGATTTCGAATGGCATTGCGTAGAAGAGTCATACAAGAGGGAGGTTGTTGTTGTTGTTGTTGTTGCGCGGATGATTCAATCATTAGCGAATGGTGCTGTGGGGAATTATCATCGCTGGCATTGTTGTTGTCGTCGTCGTCGTCATTTTCATTATTACTATCCACATTAACATTATCCGGAACGACGACAGTTGTGACAGTGTTGTCGCTGTCTTTGTCGTAGTTGTCAGATTCCTTCGTCGGCAGCGGCGGCGGTGGCGGTGGCAACGAGGACGATGGTGGTGGTGGTGGTGATGATTCGGCGAAAGGCATTATTTTATTGGAGCACGAATCTTCTGTCTGGGGAGAACGGGTGTTGTGTGTTGTGTGTTATTACACCATAATGTTGTTCTGCGGCCGCCATGGTCTCGTCCAACGAGGTGTAGGGAAATCAGTATTTGTTTCTCTCTCGAGAAGAGAATGGATTTTGCGAAACGTGAATCGTTGTAAGTCCCTGGTATGTTGAGACATGACATCCGAAATAATATATTTCTACAAGCTAGTCTTGATTTCCGCAGCCCTCACTGCGCGTCCTTTTATTGGTTTTTGTACTCGTAAATACCTACTCGTACTTATCGATCTAAAAAAGGCGGGACATCACTCGGTGAAGGTGAAGATAGCAATAATTCTAAATTCTAATTCTATTTCAATGAGAGTAGACAGAAACATCGATCATCATGCCCAAGATCAATGTTATCCTGATTGTACTCCTGCCACTGTCGCTGACTCAAGCTAGTAATACGGGATTTGTCGGCAGATTCGCTGTGGTTCCTGGCTGTGGCGGTATTGGTATTGGTATTGATCGACGAAACAAAAACAAACGCAATTTTTGCCATTATCATCCAAGACGAGTGCCACCGCCGCGTCAAAATCAAAAATGCAAGACCCCAACAACATCAAGCGAGGAAGGCCTGCGCCAATACAGCATTTCGCACCGTCACCGTCCTTCATTATCATCAATCCAAACACACAGCCGCAATGGTGATGGACGAAGATCATTCCTCGCTCGTTTAGTGGCGTCATCATCATCGTACCATGGTATCATGACAGCAGCATGGTCTTTACCACCACTACTACTCATGGAACCCAGTGCAAGTTGTGCATTTCCATTATTATTTACAAATCAACGCTCGGAAAGGAGGCAATTAGAACTTTGTCTTGTCGCCGTATTACGAACAGAGTATTGGGCCACGTCGATTGCTACTTTATTGAAAACACAGTTATTATCCACTGCAATTTCCGGCGGTAATGGGATCGATAATGATCCAAATCAACAACAAGAATCTCCTTCTCAATATGAAATAATGACAGACGTGCAAAAGAAATCATCGTATCTCGAAGCACGTCTTGGTGCCAAGGCCTTGTTGACACAGAAAATTGGTGGGGGTGCCAACAGTCGTGTCCGAATATTGGGTGGCTTTCAACTAAAAGAATGTTTGGACGATGCCAAATATTGGTGTCGCGAGTACTATTCACAAACACAGTCAACATCAACAACATTAAACAACAAGAACACCGTCAAACAAATTTGTTCCGTCGATCTATCCAATGCCGTTGACGATCTCATTGATTCCCTAGCATCCATTGTCGAATTTGATGGCTTGGAAACTACCATCGATCCATCCCCACGCTCCTCGTTAATGCTGAGCATGTACAATCGACAAAAGGGAGACTTCGTATACAGAACATTAATGGAACGAGTGGTACCAAGTTGTGAACGAATCTTGAATGTGTTTGGGAGAGAACGTAAAGTTGTGGAACAATTCGTTAGGGACAACTACTAGTATGATATTTTAAAAATGAGATTTCCATTCCTGCAAGACAGGAAAGTCGAGTCAAATTAGCGATACTGGTTACATGAGCGTCGTAAGAAAACTCGCTAATTTGACTCGACTTACGTGTCTTGCTGGAGGAACAGAGTTGGAGGGGGGGGTAATCATTACAATTATTGGTTTACATCAAATTAAACTTATCGATGGTTGAATCCAATCTATCTTTCTCCTTACTGCATTACATCTGCTTTTGTCTCATGTCTCCGTTTCCGTCGGACGTGAGTTGCTACACGATCATCATTATTATCAATACCGGTGGTCATAACCTTGGAATTCCTTTTCTTTAAACTAGTATGATGTGGATCCCAGATGAATCCCAGATCATTCAATAATTGGATCCGTTCCTCTGTCAACCAAGTCTTTTTACCCTGACCTTGATGGGCAAATTGTGCCCGCTGGTTCATGACCCACCAAGACAACTTGGGATTGGCTGGATAGCCGTGGGGTACGCGGCAGTGGCCATGCTCGGAACGAAACTACAATGCATCGTTTTATTGTACGAGCAATAGAGGGAGAGTGTAAAAGTGAGATCCCCCATCACTTGGCAAGTAAGGAAACAAAAAGTAGTGGTCATTATTTACCTCCAACAATTCATTGTATCGAATAGTCCAACGACTTTCCCGAGTATTGGAAATGCCCATGTCCCTTGCCTTTTTGGGAAATCCTATATATGGAGCTGGACTTGCCGCAGTATCTGAGGGAGTAAGTAAGTTATCGAGCTTTCCCTGCTCATCAGTGACGCTTCTATTCATGACTCGTTGATCTGGAAGAACGGTGGAGGTAGAAGCGGTCGTGAAAGCCTGAGAATGATTCCGAATAACATCGACAGTCCTCGCCGAATTTTCCTCTCTATTAATATTCAATTGGCCGATTCTGGCATGCATTTCCGAACCAAATGATGGAGGTAATCCGGCAGATAATGAAAAGTTGAGGTTGGAATCCAGTGGATCCAGTATCATAGGTTGAACAACGCTGCCTCCGCTGTGCCAATGAGGATGCTGGGATAGAATTTGATCTGCCAATCCCCGCGATAATATTGATGAGGATAATGATGATGATGATGATGATGGTGAGTGGGAGAAGACACCATCTCGTAACAAGTCATAAGTTACCGTGGGATGCTGTTGAAGGAATGGCATAATCAACGGTTCCGGCGACCCTGGTGCATGTTGTGGGAATTGCATCTCAGGTGACATCACAATAGTTGTAGGAATCATGCCAGCAGGAACAGGAACTTGAGCCACTATTACCGCAGGAACTGGGACTGGAATTGGAGCTGGTGCTGGGGGCACTATTACTGTAGCACCGGGAACAGGAGTTGGAATTATTTGACCTGGAGCAATTAAAATTGAAGGGGCAGCAAAAGATTCATTGTTGTGCGCGGGATCGCGTCGTAGTCGGCGGTGCAGTTGATGTAGGGAGTGTGCATTCTGTCCAGGTGCAAAGGGTGTTGGTTGTAAAAGGCTTGGATCATTGATTGGAAGTTCCATGTCTCCTGTAGAGCAAAGTAAGTTGAGGAGCGTCAGTAAAGATAGTTCCTGCCCTAGAACTTGAAGCGCAGCGTTATGGATTGATGCACTGTTAGGGGAGCCGCCACCACCACCATCATTATCGCCGCCGCCAGTGACACTGTATGCAGGATACGAAAAGAAATTGTGCGAGGGTTGCTGCGTGGCCCCCACCACTCCTCCGTAGGAATTATTTGCAATGGAGTTGGATAAATGGATCACGTTGGTGATTCGATTTATTCGAGCTTGCAAGTCATTGTCGTTCTCGTCTATGGGATCGGATGATTGAGCATCAGCAGCACCATCGCCATCGCCTAATTCATTAAAACTACCACCGCAACCACCACCACCACGGCCACTTCTGTTGCTTTCGGTAGTAGTAGTGATCTGCCGGGGTCGGGCTTGCGCTGAGTATGGCTGCACTGATTTTGTATTGGGGCTCACAGTACTTGGTGTTTTCTTCGGGGGAGGCATGGTAAATGAACTAACAGGTAACACTCTCTCGATTGCTATGTATCTTTATGTATTATTTTCTGGGAGGAAAACGAGCGACGTAGCATGAGTTGATGATGAATGATGAGTGATATTATTAGGTTATGATTACGTACTTATGATCTGATCTTGTATCGAACCGGAAATGACAAGGAACAACCAATCCCACGATAATTGTTTGATCAGTCCCTTCAACTGCAACATTACTACGACAAAACACAATACAAAATACCTTTCTCTTCCATAAGTAGGTAGATTGATACGCTGTGTAATGATAAAGGAAGAGAAAAATTGCATAAATACCGTACTACTGATCGAAGAATTATTGAGAATTGTCTTCTGACTTCTTTCGCGCCTGCGATTTTGGCGGGAAACGTTTTCTCACCATCTCCCCTCCAGTCATTATTATTTGTCATCCTCATCAACATTGATGGCCATGCTTCGTGTGTGTGGCGTATTGAAATTGAATATTCATCATCATGACGACCTTCTCCCATCCTCTTCTATCAAAGCGGGCATGCGCATTCCTAGTCACATTCTGCTACTACATCTGCTGTTGCTGCTGGTGTTGCTGCAATGCACTGCTACTACGACAGTTCCCTTGGTCGCATGCACCGCCGCCGTCACCGATCCGAATGTTAAACTTTCCGTCAAAACAACGTCGTTCTGGCAAGATGGCGAGGACTAGAACAGGCTGTCTATTCTCGTTGGCCGATGGGATTAATAATGAAAATGGGATTGGTATAGAATCGACACAAAGTCAACATCAAATTATCATTCATGAAATTGGAGTGGGGATCGACTTGGGTACTACAAATTCTGCAGTGGCCATGATGATTTCTTGCAGTGATGAGGAGAATGGGTGAGTAAGAAGGTGATTCTCTGATATCATTATTTATTGATGTGGCTGGAGTGGTGAAATGTGTTCATCTGGAGTGTCGTGATTTCTGATTTGTTGTGCTTTGAAATTGCATCGGTGAAAATGACATTCCATCATGTTAAATCATCATATTATTTATATATTACGATTTAGCCTCACTTTTCGTTGTCTCGTCCATCCATCTTCATTATCATGCAATACCATCTTCTTCTTCTTATGCCAATATTCTCTCACTTTGAAGACAAGGACGTACTGCTCGCCAAAGTATAAGTCGACCCATCATGATTGAAATTGATCATGCTGACGACGAAAAGCAGGAGGAAGAGGACGATGAAAGAAAAAAGAAGACGGCAACTAGAAAAAGGAGGGTCGAAACCACGATTCCAAGTGTCGTTTCGTTTGTCCCAAACTTTGATAATTGCAATGACCATCAACATCGACTGACAACACTCTTGCGCGATGACGTTGGTAAAGGTGATAAAATGCATAATCTTGAACTATCTATGCCACCAATTTGGGCGACGATGACTAGAACGGCATTAGCAGCATCTACTCCAACGTCATTGTCGTGCGGGGATTCCAGTTCTTCGGAACATTGGCCGATGAACAAAAACTATCATATTCTTGTCGGAAATCCAGCTGCACAATACGAGAATCAGTATCCAAATAGTACTTATCGGAATGTCAAGCGCATTATTGGTACGGGTGGGAATGTGGCAAAATTGGCGTTTGGCGTCGTGCCCAACTTGTTTGTCAACGATGACAATCAGAACAATAGTGATGCCGATTTTTCAATCAGGCGCAACAACAAAACACAATCTAAGAAAAGGAGCAAAAAGATGAGGAGAAAGAAAGATTCAGATGGGTTGCCGAAATTGCATAAGCAACTGGAGGAGGCAAGAACGCACCCTGCACTGCTGACCTGTGACACTAGGAGTGATGAACCGTTGTCATCACCCTCGACGAATGAAGAGGAGATGCTGCTGCGTCCGGAACAAATCTCTGCCTGCATATTACGCAAGCTATACAACGCAGCTGAACTCAACTGGTGCGATCGCAATCAAAGTCAAGGGAGGGAAATGGTGGCAAGGGTAACGCGCGCGGTGATTGGGTAAGTACTATGGTGTTATTATCGGTCGACATAAATTTCGATTTCATGCTTACATCATCTGAAAATGGATTTGAATCAATTTACTTTGTTTGCAGAGTCCCTGCCTACTTCACGGAATCCCAGCGACAAGCTACTATACTTGCATCGGAACTAGCGGGAGTTTCCAAGGTAAAGTTGTTGCCCGAGCCGGAGGCTGCCGCGCTTGCCTACGGGTCTTCGTCCTCATCTGAGCATCGCTTCATGGACGAAGAAGAGGAAGAATTGATCCTTGTTTTTGACTTAGGAGGGGGCACATTCGACGTTTCGGTAGTCGAGGTGGGGGGGGGAGTTTCAGAAGTGTTAGCAACGTCAGGGGATAATCGTTTGGGGGGTGCTGACTTTGATAAGCGTGTTGCGGAATACTTGTGCATCCGCGCCGTGGAGTACGGAAAGAGTCAAGGCAATCGTATGAAGAAAATAAAGAATAATAAAATCAATCCTTCCAGCAAGGACGAGACAAAAGATGCAACATTTGCAATCGATGGTTTGTTGGTCGAAGATAGAGAAAAGGATGTTGCGGATGCTTCGTCAATAGAAAGCGGTGATAGAGGATTAAATGTGGAAATGGACAATGCTGAGAGGGAGAAGAGAAAGATACCAATAGTTAAAGATTGGTATCGTCAAGGATCGGGCGATGTCCCAAGCATCATATTGAGAATGGCAGAAAAAGTCAGGATACGCTTGTCGAATCAGAAAGTTGTGGAGGTTCTTGTTCCATTAACGCAAAACGGGTGGAGAAAGCTTGGCGGTGGCAGTGGCGGAAATGATGTTGGTTGTGAGCCATTTTCGCCATCATCACGCTTAGATGACGTGATAATTGGTCCTCTTTTTGATAAGGCGACGCTCGAATCAGAACGCGGAATGGTAGAAGGAATCGACTACATAATTGTCTCTCTCGATCGCAAAACATTCGAGTCCATTTGTAGCAACGAGCTCCAACGGTTATTGCGGCCACTACGGGAGGTAGCTATCATGGCAAGAGTCCTCCTCCCGGGCGAAGCACGGCCTAGCTTTGTGGAGAACGCAAAGGTAATCATGATGGGAATGAGGGCTGACACTGAGGAGGAGGCTGGATATTACGATGATGAAGACCTTTGGGAGCTTGCTGATAAATTATCAGATACTGATAATGATGATTATGTCGAGAATGGGAGCGATGTCACGGAAGAGAAATTTCTCGACGAGCAAGCGTTGCGGCAAATCCAAGCGATGGACATCAAATCACAGAAGAAGGCCCAGCAGCGAGGACGTAAGCTCTCACGAGATATCGACAGACGTGAACGGTCGTTTCGTAAACAAAAGCAGACTGCAATGGAGGATGCTACCAGTGCGTCCTTGTTAGGAAGGCAGATAGGCGGTGGGGGTGCTAGCAGCATGAAGCGAGCTGCTGTAAATAATGGTGGCTCCACGTCAGTTGGTTTATTAGGCAACGAACGTGTCCAGGAAGGTATTCACGGTCGACCCTTATCGCGGATCATCCTTGTCGGCGGGGCAACGCGAATGCCGGTAATCGGCAAACTTCTAGAGGCTGTCGTTGGGATTGTGCCTCAAAGGACAGTCAACCCAGATGAAGCCGTAGCATTGGGGTGTGCGGTGCAGGTGGGGATCTTAGATGGAGTGAATGATGGATTACTAGGCGGGATGCAAGCAGTGTTGAGTCCAATGCAGGCGGCTGTGATGAGGGCGTTGGCAAAGAAAAAAGAGGCATCGCTAGGAGCAGACGACATGGAAACACAAGCAATTGTAGAGAGTCGAGCTGGTGATCTAGTGATCGTTGATGAATTTGACGATGAGGATGACTTTTACTAGGTCCGCCTGGATCATCAAATGTATCTAGCTGAGACCTCAGCCGGCATGTTTTGCTCGCTTCATCTGCGCCTCCATTCCTCCCCATCGCAATGAACCATTCGCTCTGCGGTAGAAGAGAAGATACGCGCCGCCAGTAACCGCTGCATCACCCGAAGTTGTCCCGACAGCGCTATCATTATATCGATACCATTTTCCATCCTCGGCATTTAGAACAGTAGCTGTGTAATGACCACTATTGGCCGTCGAACCTGTGTGCTCACTTACACCAAATAGCTGGAGAACAACATTTTGAATGCGTACACAATCGCATTAGAATGATCACAACGAGATAGTCTGGTCGCGTCATGAAACATAGCAACTCACCCTATACACGGGAAGAGCAGCCGGATCCGTCGGTCCTAACACATAAGAGCTCAAGTCTAAACGGTCGATCGGAAAATTGACCTTATCTTCGATCTTGCTCCTCAAAATGCGACCATCCGTGGGACTTTTTTCAAACGTGAACCGCTTCAAGTGCAGGACCAAAATATCAGGCGTTGTCCACAGAGTAATCAGCTTCAATGCGCAAACGTGCCGCTTACACGAGGGACAATACCATGCGTTGTGTTCATCCAGTTGTTCCCCCGCAGCAAATTGATCGAGGCAATCGGAAAGTGGAATTGACGATCTATTCTTGGCCGGCACAAGCGGTAACGATATCGAAGAGTAGACATCAAACTTAATGGACTCTCTGCCACATCTGGGACAGGTCAGGTGAGACCTGTGTAGACCCTGGGTATAATCAACGAAAATACTATCGTGGCGTAGGAGATGTTTCTTCCAAGATATCATCGCAGCCTCGCTATCGTCAAGGCCCAACGCTTCCAATTGCTCCACATATGGCTTGGATTTTACTCGATTCAGGTCCTCGTGCAATCCATCGAGCAAATACTGACAAAATTCTTGGGAGTCGTGTTGGTGGTTGTTTCTGAATTGTGGGGCGTAGCAGGACAACGTGTGTTTCATCAACCGTGGCGCGAGAATGGAAAATTCACCAGAATAAATGTCGGACAAAAACGATGCATACGCTGTTGCCACGCGCCCTCCACTTCCCAGAGGATTGTGTTTGTTGATTTCCTTGACGTAATCGCCTTTTAAAAAATATTGCGTTATTGGTTTGATGTGCTTTATACATTGCAAGATCGAGTTCATGTAGCATGTATTTCCAAGATTGTGAAGACCAACTGTTCCGATAGCAGGGGGTATTCCACGCAGAGATTCTCGAACGAAGCCTGACCCATGACTGTTATTAAATGATCTCATTACTTCGACTGGAGCGCGTTCCGACTCCAAGGTGTACTTCAGTGTAGCGGGTAAATTGAGCGACTTTTTGTCGACTGTCTTGTGTGTATTGAAGTTGCAGATCTCCTCACCATAGAGATTGACCCATCGTCGAAACGGTGGTTGTGCAGTAGGGATGGCATTAATCATCGGTGCTAGTGGAGTGGCGACAGGCAAGTTGTGCATTTCCTGGGGCACTTCCACAAGGACCTGGAAGGGGACATAGTGAAATTAAATGTGAACAAAATACAAGACCAAAGCAGTGATGACTAAAGCGTACCTGTCTTTTAAGGTTTAATAGCATCAACGGAACTTTCCTCGAATTCACTTCGAACACTTCCAATTCGGCCCCACCGGTTAATTCCTGGGGAGTATCATTTTCACCCCCCACCACCAAAACTGTTGCTCGATGCCACTTTGGCCGCTGTACCAGCGAGGTTGATTCACGTATCTCGATCTCGTCACCCTCTTTGATTTTCTCACGCCAATTCGTTGTTCTTGTCCAAAGAGGCGCAGGCGGGGACAGCTGAAAAAGAAAATGCAATGAAGATTCCTCATGGGTAACGTACCAGGAGATGGTTAGGAACAACATGTGCATCTAAGTGTACTACACACCTTACTCCCGCTTCCACTCCTACGCGGCAACTCAGCGTCCCACTTGGAACCCCATCCAAAGTAATGCACTCTCACTGAATTTGGTTTGATATCGCGCACAATTGCCTCGTACCATTTTCTTGTAGAATCTTGTGCATCCACATAGTCGCCAATCTAATAAAGGAGAGAGATCTGATTAAGTTACAATCATTACGCAGCTTGAAACATACGCTTACTGATCTTCCTTACCTGTAATCGATTAGGCAACTCGAGAGGTTCACGTACCCAATTCGACGATGGACTTTGTCGTATCTCAACCAACAATTCCACCTTCACAGGCTTCTCGCTCTTTCCGTTATAGCATGGGTCCTTCTGCTCATTGATTCTATTCTTTGAAAGTGGTTCCAATCCAAGCCATTGTTCTATTGTGAGCTGTGACTGGTGTCCTGCTTCTTGTATCGACTTCAAGTGCGGATGAGTCGATGGATTGATAACGTTACTACCATCACCACTGCTACGAGGCGATGGCGACAATCTTACTGTAGGAGATGCACATAACGAGGTAATATCCAACAATTCATACCCATCGCCCTTTCTTGTGGCTCTTTGGCACGCACTCTTTATCCATAAACGGACACACGTCTGTGCGCGGTTAGGCATTGCCATTTGTTGTAAATCACGCAGTACTGCAAATGCGGAAGATTGGCGGGATGCCAGTGCAATTCCCTGGTGTGAATTGATGCCATGTCGGTCGCAGTCAAGTTTGAATGTTACATTCTTTGTGCCCTGCTTGTCTCTACCGCTGGTGATCGCATTAGACATAGGTAAAGTAGGGGAAGTAGCGTCGCTGTCGACAACAACGGTGTAGAAGAATTCTACTGGGAAGGCTTCCACCGCATACCCCGCAATACAAATGCCATTCTTTTCCTTGGTATTTCTTTGTTCCAAGATATTGACATGTGAAGCTGATGTGTAATTACCATCTCTTTCGCATGACCCAGTTGCCACAGTAGAATCGATCTTCTTACTCTTCATAGCCTCCTGCATCGCGTTAGAATAAGGTCTGAATATAGGTATGTTGTCCTCCACATAGGCATCAACAACCTCGTGCAGTAAAACAGGAAAAACATTCCGTCGAAATTCAATGGGACGACAGCACAGCTGATGCGACGGTTTGCTAGTGGATGAAGTCGCATGAGGATCATTTGCGAAGTACAATGGATGATAGCCTTGACGCAAAACATTATTATTGTCGATTTTGTGATCAAGATTACCGGTGCTTTTGCTCTTCTCGCATTGAGCAGTATTCGCTCCGTCATGGCATATTTTCCACTGATCGTGGAATAACAATGAACTATTCGGCAGCAATGATGATGAATTAGCGCCATTGTGGTTGCTCGTGATCTTTTCCTTTCTACCTGCGCTTTGTGTCATT
Organism: Discostella stelligeroides; assembly: GCA_036939555.1. Classification (NCBI taxonomy): domain Eukaryota; phylum Bacillariophyta; class Thalassiosirophyceae; order Thalassiosirales; family Thalassiosiraceae; genus Discostella; species Discostella stelligeroides. The sequence goes on from JALLAX010000149.1 coordinate 13,261, forward strand.
TCTCCTGTTCCATTATGGTTTACATCCCTGCTGCTGACACTGGCACGGTTGAGATCATCGACAATCGACTGGGGAGGTGCGTAGCTCACATCTCCATCATTAGTATACACGCCGTGAACACTTCGTAGCAGCTCGTAAAATGACGTTGGCACGGGAACGATAGCCAATTTTTGCGTTGATTGTGTCGCAATCGCTTGGTCGTCTTGTGATACCCATAAGGAATTCTCAATGAAGGACATTAGCTTTCTTTCCGATGCATCATCGGCTGGGGGTAGAACTGATACATTATCCCCATCGTCATTGTCTCCAACATCACAAACAGTAGTAATGCAAGTAGTAGTGTTGCAGGAGGAACGTATTCCTTTCATCGACAATGCCACATGAGGATGCATAAGTAACGGATTATGCCGCGTAGATAGCATACGTGAATCTACCGGACCTGGTGGTTGGAAGACTGGAAAGGTAGAATGCGGATAAGGTTTGGGTATCTTTGTCGGTGGAGGTTCCTGTGATGACGGCGATGAATTTTCATGGAACGATTCTTGCTGTTGCTGCCGATTTGTTAATGCTGAACGTTGCGAACCTTGCTTATAATCCCCTCTGTTTTGCTCCAGTTTCTCCTTTTCAATTGCATTCCACTCCCCTTCTTCATTTTGATACCCGTCCTCCTCCTCCTCTAACTTTGAATTGTCACGCTGCTGCGCTTGCTGCTGCCTCTGAATGCATTGGTTTTGTCTTGCGTGATACTCTCCCACCATTCGGTTCCAATCGTTCCAAGAATGTTCGAAGTTTGTCATCCAATCAACAAAATCTTTTTCTGGGTTGGTAAATAATGCATACTGATCTGAGAGTAATGACAATGCCGCGAGCGCTTTTAATGTCTCGAGAGGAAGAGAATATATCCTTTTCGTTTGTTCTTGTTGATTTTTTCTCACATTTTGTTGTTGCGTTTGATCCTGTTGGAATAACGATTCCACCTTTTGTCGCCTCACTTGCCCCCCGTGGTCAGTAACTTCTCCCCTCACTAAACTTTGTTTCATGGTACTTTGATGATCATCATGTTTTTCCCACGCTGCAAACCAACATTCCACAGAAGCGTGCATGATTGTACATCGTGCCCAATTCATCCATCGAAGGAGGTAGTATCGAGGAAGAAGGTAGATGCTTTCCCCATTTCCACTGCTGCTGCTGCTGCTGCTGCAGCCACTACCAACAACACTACCATCATGAGGGAGACGTCGTGGTTGCGGGTGTATCATTTTCATCATTTTTTTGGATGATGTGGAGGAATGACGACTGCAGGAACAGCAACCAACCAGTGGCAGTGGGGTGTCCATCAATAAATATCGTATAGCGTAGCTGAAGTAATTCTTGGGCATTGGTAATAGTTCGTTCCATATTGTTATGGCAGACTGGTCTTTGTTGTCCTTGCGATTATAGTATTTGTTGGTAGTTGCAGCAGTATCAGTGGCGGCATTGGTGGTGAGTGACGACACTTTATTATTCAGTCCTGAGTGCCTGTTCCTTGTGGCCATGCTGCTAGCATTGCCCTCGTTCTTGGGGCGAGCAAAGGTGGTGGCGGTGGCGGTGGCGGAAGACGACGACGACGAGGTGAAAAAGTTTGGATGGCTACACCAAATACCACCACAATCGTCGACATCGACGCTGTCGTAACGGATATTACTGCCTTTATTCTCCTCTTTNAGAGCGCATGACATCTGATTCCGTATGGTTAGGAAGCGATTTAAATTGGAAGGATCCCATTCATAGGAGTATTCGGAAGTGGACAATGGTGAATGCTGATGTGGAAGTTGTTGTTGTTGTTGTTGAATATAATTAGATTGAATGTTGTTGTTTCTTTTGCATTGGGGATTATTGAGATGGAGATTTTGTTCCTCCTGGGGCAAATACGAAGCTGCATCATTGGGGTCAAAATAATATGCTGCACTCTCCACAACATACCTGCCACTGCAGTGGCCATTGCCGTTGGACTCTGGCTGGTGATCTTGGTTGTTGTGTTGGTGCGACACTTCATTTTCAGTTCCATTGGGTGGCCGCATCTGATTTTCACTGTCCCTCGGTCTCATCCTGTGGCCGCCATTGTCACTGTCATTGCTCTCATAATCATTACATTGGATGCCCATTTGCTGCTGCTGCTGCTGCTGCTGCTGCTGCTGCTGAGACAACATGATGCCTTTGAATCTAGCAGGGAAGAGAGTCAAGGGGTCGACGATTCAAGGAGTTATCCGTCATTGGACATTGTTGATAGCTTGTAGCATCTCTAGCGAGTAGTTAGTAGAGATTGGGCCTTCATGGTTGGATGCTGTTGGATGAGGCCGGATGGAAGTATGGTATGAGTATATGATGTACGTAAGTATGATGCGGTGGTGGTGGTGCGACGAGAGACGAGACGAAAGTACCTAGAAAGAAGGTACCGTACGACACAGTAGGTACTGTATGTTTGTACTTAATTGAAAAAAGATATTGAAATCGCCCCACAAGGGCAATAAGTGATAAGTGGAGGTGTCTATGCCTCAATTAAGTACAAACATACAGTAGAGGTATTGTACCTCTAGAGAGAGCGTGTCCGATCTGGATACTACTACAATGAAGGTGGACAGCCAACGCAACGCTCGCTCGCTCGCTCCCAGATCCTAAACAAAACCAAAACCAAAACCAACTCGCGCCGCCAAGTCCACTCTTTCCTCTTCCAATATTATTATCAACTGCAACCACCCAGTATCGAATACTACCATGACAACACCCACAACCTTTTGGCGCCTTGCTGGAGTTTCGTACGTTC
>JALLAX010000150.1:0-17201 GCA_036939555.1 Discostella stelligeroides
ATGGTGGTGGAAGACCAACAAAACGTTCACCACTGCTCGTTTGTCCCGAAACAATAAACATGCACAAGAGGGCCACTGATCCGGCTGCGAAGGCGGCAGTGCATGCGAGAGTAACTGAATGAAAATGACCGACACGCGATAATTAAGATGGAAGGGAATGTGATTTTGTATGCGAGCAATGCGTTTTCAGATCGTCTTTCTTACCTGCGTGAATTGCAACGAGACCGCGAAGCGAGCTTCGGTTGCTCGAATCAGGCGATCCTCTGCCGGAAAGAGGGAGGATATTTGTCAGCACCGGAGAGTATTTCATTTCTTCAGTATAAAAAACAATGATCTCGATTGGTTGTTGGGTGGGCGAGTTTGTGAACAAAAGAGTGATGAAGAGGAGATGATGGAGTGAACATGTTGTTCGGAGACAACGTCGCGGGACCCCCACATCGGTCGGTCGGTCTCGTCGCCTGTCGAAAAATAGCGAAAAATGTCTCAAGACTGAAAATTCTAAAAAATAATCAAGCCAAACGCGCAAAATGCTGCGCGATGGGAATTAGACCGAACCATTTCGACATGATTCCACGTGACGTAAGCACTTCCTGATTCTCACACTTCGAGTTTCTTGCCAACTTTCCCATGAATGAATTGATCTCGAGCAATGATTGAACCGAAGGGATTAGTAGGGCCGCATTGCTGCTCGCGCGTGTTTAATCCTGCGGATTGTCATCGATGGCTGTGGCGGGCCAATCACCTAGTGACTGAGAGAAGATCCACGACGGGTAGAAAATATCAATAACAATTGTATTCAAATCGCAGCAATTCATGTGTCATTATTTTACGGCCCGACAATTCGTAGATATGTAATCTCGTCTTTCATTCGTTCCAAACGAAGGAAAGACAAATTAGAGGAAGGCTTCATCGAAGCGAGAGGCGTCATCCCCAGCCAGCCCGCTTCTTACTGAGTTGTTTTGTACGACAACCTCCTGCATCGGCGGGTAATCGTTGCCGTTCACTCCTTCGCTGTAATAGACAGGCTGCTGCTGCTGCTGCTGCTGCTGCTGCTGCTTCTGCTGCTTTGTTTTGTAGGGATTTATCGGGAGGCTTGCTTGTTGTTGTCGAGGAGGATCTTGTTGATACGGATTGCGACTTGCCCCCACTACAGACTGGATCGAAGGTTGGGTGTGTGTGTTCCTGTTTCCAAATGGGCAAGATTGAAAAACGCTCGTTCTGATGCCACCGACGCCTTCATACGACGAATGACCCGGAATACTCGCGTTTCCCATAGTAGGCCCATAAAATTCTCCCGTAGTACTGTAGTCAACATGGTTTGCAAGTGGATCAAATCCGTGATATGAATGATCACTCATTGGATTGTCATAAAGCCGCTGCTGATTCATTCCATGATGATAGCCAGGATATTGGTCGGCATTCTCATGCATGTGAAGCTGCATCTCATTCTGCAGTTGAAAGTCGTAAAGTTGGTAAGGGTGTGAATTTGCTCGATACATCATGTTCTGGTGGGGGTTGTTAGCATGCATTCGTGAGGTGGGTCGTTGTAGGAATGATGGTGCAGCCATTTGATTCGCAGCCATTGGACCACGCATAAACGTGTTATTATGAGGAATTCTCAAGTCGTTGCTGCAGCCGTTATAGAAAGGATGAGTTCGAGCATTGGGTTCCATGATGAACGACCGCTGCATAATATTTCCCGTAGAAGTTCCAGGGCGATCATGAAAGTAAGTGCTCCGCTGCATCATACCCGGATCATTGAAGTGATCGCTTTCGGGGAAGATCTCGTACCCCCTTACACTCCGACCATCATATGTGGGATAACCCGAATTGTTGTAACTTTCGCCAACGGTGTATCGTGGTGCAACCATTTGTGAGTGATGCTGCTGGAGCTCTGTCGCCTTTTGCTGAAGCACGCTTACGCTAGAAATCCGATTTGATATAGCCGTGCTCTTGCGCCGGTTTCCCGGAGTACGAAACGATTGGCTGTATCTAGACGATTCGGCGAAGTAGGAGGAGTTCGAATTGCTGTTCGGAATAATTGATTGGGTTGGCACGTGCTCCGTGCTCTTATTTGCATTTGAATCCAGGCTGTGCTCTATGTTGTTGGGATCGAAGCTGTATGAGGCAAATGGATTCTCCTTTGGAGAATCTTTTTCATATGCGAGTGTAAGGTAGCAATTATAAGTGACAAGGACAATATAGAGTTCAAGCGTTGATGCATCGGGATGCCACATGCTACTCACTGAACGCTGTTTGCTGAGCTGTCTTTTGATGACTCTTTTCTTTGAACCACGATGATCTCGAATTAGTCTGGCCTCCTCTTGTAAATCGTGAACTCGCGAAGCTTGGATCGACCCTAGAAGACTGCCCCGTGAGATGTTTCGTTTGTGAATTGTTTGTTACTTCGTTTCTCTCTACAGATAACGAAGTAACCTTTCGACGAGGGGTAGTTGAATCCAAATTCTGATGCCTGGTATGAGGATGTGGAGAAGGAGTGACTAGATTCTTGGTGCTAGTACACGACTGAGTAGCTGCCTCGGAGTCTAAGGGTTCAGATATGGTGCAACCGACTGGTTCCTTTTGAACCTTCCCGCGTTTCTGCAGCCGCAGGTCATCTACGTTTGATACTGAATTGCGATGTGAATCTAATGGTCGCTTGTGGGATGGCGGCGGAGCTACTATGGACTGTTGGCATTGCTTCTTCCCCTTGGTGGTGGTTGGTTTTGAGACCGATCGAGAGAGAAGTGCGGGAGACATCTCCAAGTCACCGTTACCATCAACAGTCACTTGTTCATCGAGTCCGACGAGGTTGCTCACGAGACAGATACTAAATATAAAAGGCAAAGAGTTGGTAAATGGTATTTGATTGAACTGAAAGCATTCACACTTCTGTATCACTCACTAAGCACGGCCAAAATTATATGAGCATTGCAATGTGATCTCGCACGCCTTCGTTATATTCTCAGAGTAATGAAGCAGCCCACCAGCTCTATCAGTAAATATGATGAGGCTGTATGACACAATTTTCTCACTGGTTTCTTCGATCGACTCTGTTACCTTCCTATCCAGCCTGACGTGAAGGCTAAGTTCTCCGTCATTGTCTTTGGAACAAGCAGATAGTTTTAGAGTACGCTGAAGAATCGTCGACGCCGCATCTCGAAGAGAACTCGCGAAGGCAGATGACACATTGCATGCGTTTACAATTTCTTCGCTGGAACTGCGTAGTACATCAGCAAATGTCGATATGCCACTTGCTTTGAGGTTAGCAGCTATTTCATGCGTGACTCCATTTATTTGATTCAAGACGCCGTCATTTTCACTCCAGAGACTGGAAAACAGAGACCTGCGGAATAGCATGCTTTGCGTTGCTAACTGACCATTCCGACTGCCTTCCTTAGCATATTGCTCGATGGCTGAAAGTACCTGCGATGCGCCATCAATAATATTAGTCATTTGTTGGCGAAGAGCGAACTCCTCGAAGTAGTGCCGCCCAATCGCTGACTGAAGCATTACAAACGACTTCTCTGCGGGTGTCTGAATACGAATTTTACTTTGGGGCCTGTGCCGGGAAAAGAGAGTCGAGAATGGTCCAAGACGTGAGAATTCAGCATCAAATAACAACCAATTCGTGAGCATTGGATACGCACCCTTCCAGTTTGTATTTGATTCGCTTGTACGCTTCATTTAGGGCTTTCTTTTCATGTCGTCGAACAGGGGTCTGGATCTTTGAGCAATTCGATATCATGTGAAGTAACTGAACTGGACCAGAATTGTGGGGTAACTTAATGATATCTCTCATTGTTTCAAAGTCAATAAAGTTCCGACTCATGACATGACACCCAGGGGTAGGGATGAAAGTAGCGTCATCTTTCATTTCAATGACGAGTATTTTTCGCAATTTGTCGATCGAGTCGGTGCATTTGCCAAGAACGAATGAGTGAAGGGCATCGATATCGACGCCATTCCCATTGAAGCCATAAAATAGTGGGTGGCTTTGGATTCGTCGATAGAGAAACGTTCCTTTCACCCAGTTTACAGCATCCTCCACACTTGTGATAACGCCCTGGGAGATCTCAATATTGAGAACTTCAGTCAGCCTATTATCATCCATCAGGTGACTTTCAACAACTTTCAAGCTGCGTTTGAGGATGCGAACATGTGAGATTATTCAAGCGTTCCAAGGTAGGGATATCAGCTCCTTCTTTTCGGATACTCACCCTTGAGACATATTCTCAAATCGCGTCTTTGATAGAGTATCCGTCATGATCACTGCGGTTCCGCTTGTATCGAAGCCAGGACGACCAGCCCTGCCCATCATCTGGAGCAACGTGCCTGTATCAATGTCTTGGTGACCCTCACTCGCTCCACGATACGCAGATGTACCTTTCACAACTGAGATTCCAAGTGCGAAGATGGTGAGATAAGCACACGATGAACAAAGGGGTATTAAATCGAAATCACGCACACTTACCCACTAAATGGCTCGGCAAATTGACACCCATCGCTAGTGTAGACGTAGCGCATAAACAGGAGATAGAGCCACTCACAAAGGCTTGTTCGACCAGCCTACGATCGGAAGCGTCCAGACCAGCATGATGGAAGGCAATTCCCTTTCGAATACAATGATGCAGCGCCGAAGTATCCGTCATGCTCGAATAATTAACCAATGCCGATTCATTCAACGTGGATGGAGTAGCATAGGACTTTGTCAGCTCTCCCGCAAGCTCTTCTGTTTCCTTCTTCGAATGACAGAAGACAATGGCCGGGCGGCCCGATGAAAACCGCTTCAAGATACTTGGGACGTGCTGATTTAGGGATTTATCAAATAGATAACGGTTGCTTCCAATATGACCACAAGCTTGAACGAACACATTGAGAGGAACGGGACGGTACGATTGATCAAACGAGTATGCTTCACCAGATTCAACGAAGGAGGCAAGATGACCGATATTCGGTAATGTTGCAGAAACGGCGACTAGAAAGAAAAGATAAACAAGCGGAGAAAGTATAAAGAGCAGGCCATAAGATGGGATTTTGCAACAAGATAGAAACATCGAATAAGATAACTATCACAAGTGCCGTACCAATCCTCATGCTAGATGCGAGAGCGCTAGGGGTGGTATGTTTGTAGCTGACAATGGATCAACGGGAGTATCATTGAGCAGGATAAGTGTGTTGATAATCTGATACTGATGACATGTATGATTTTCTTCTATCACTCACCTCGACGATGCAATCTCTAACCCGGTCAACATCTTTGCCCGCGCCACCCGCTGTATCGTTTTCATACGACAAATCACGCTCTCCAAACACCCACCACGATCCGGTTCACCAATCATATGAACTTCATCGACCAACACAAGCTTGATACTGGCCAGCAACACAAATTGTTCATTCCATCGTCGAGTAATGGAGTCCCACTTTTCAGTGGTGGTGATGATCACATGCGACGAGGCAATGTCGGCAAACGACGTCGAGGGGGATGTGGTGTTGGGACCACCCGTAATAGTTGTGCAGATGATGCTACGGTCGATGTCGAACAATCGTTTCGACCAATCCAATTGTCGTTCTTCGCACAATGCCTTATTTGGTGCAAGGTATAGAATCTTTTGTGCCCTGGAGAAGGTACCGCCGCCGCCGCCTCGCCAGTGGATATTCGACGCAAGGAGACGTGCCATGGCCATTTCAAAGAGTACCGTCTTCCCAGCACCAGTGGGTGCACTGACAATGACATTATCATCGCTATTGGCAAGGACATTGACCATTTCCGATTGTAGATGATTGAACGAATGGAACTTGTTGGACTTTTTCCATAAATTATTCACGGGGCTCGAGAATACTGTATCCACGGCGATGTTGCGACGCGACTGATGGGGGCGATTTTGATTAGTGAATTTGTGAATAATAGGGTCCGGGCGAGGTGTGTGTGGTGGAGGCGCAGTGTGAGAATGATCTATACCAAATCGTTGGAGTTCACTTAGGTGAGCGTCGGGACTCAAGCCTATATCCGGTAATGTTACCACCTGCGTTGTCGCAACACTCTTGGTGGAGTTGTTTGAGACGGAAGGTGTGATATCATTGGTATTGGGACCTTTGGGAAGTAGTTCGCGCGGGCTCTCAAGACTAAGTTCCTCCTCGGTTAAATCAATCAATTTCGTGTTTGACTGCAGTGGACCATTCTTCTCTTTTCCCTGCCGAGTATTCGATTTCGTCTTGTGGTATGGATTCGTTCCGGGCTTTATGACACGAGTGGTGGGATTGGCCGTGGCATCCTCCTGTAAACTGCAATTCATCGATCGTCGATGCGATGTTGGAGGAAGAGGTTGCGATGGAGGAGATGGACACTCCATTTCACGAGGAGTGTCAAGAGAAGAAGTTGGACTACTGCCCAAACGTGATTTCTCCACCGTGGCAATCATCTTATCGAAATCTACTGTATTTTCCACCGTGCCGCTGTTGGAATTACATTTGTGGAGATGTTGGTGACTATCAGCAATGTCGTCGCTTGATCGACTATCCTTCTGTCGTTGTTGTGCGAGCATGTTCTCATCGTCCATCTGTTCATCATCACTGGAATCGAAAAGTTCTTCGTCAACCATGACACATTCCTTCTTCTCGCAATTGTACGTGATGGTGAAGTTGTTATTTCGTAGAGTGTTCAATGGACTTGTAATAGTAGTGGTAGTGGTCTCAGTAGTAGTCCCCTCGTCTGCCTTGGCGGCTGTAATAGTAGCGCTAATCATACTTCCTCCTTCGTGGACGGAGTCATTCTCATCCAACTCTGCCAGGGCATCCATATCCAAGGAGTCAAAGTGGTCGTTATGATTATGACTATTCGCCACCACCAATGACATTGTTGGAAACGACGGATCAACTTGATTATCAACGTTGTCACCACCGACGCAACAATCGCGAGTGTCACCGTGCTCCTCCTGCTCACGATACAATGGGAGCGATACCTTCTTCCATTTTTTTACCGACATTCCTGCTTCGTCATTGTCGACCGATGGAATTGGTGAGGAACGGGAAAATATTTCTACCAGATCATCATCGTCATCGTCGTCGTCGTGATCATCATCATGATCGTCCTCTGTGTTGATGTTATTGGTTTCGTTGGAAGGTGAAGCGATGTTGTTGTTGTTGTTGTTGTTGCAATTGGCCGACTTGTTCTGCGAGTTCCCATTGGTAGTAGTGGCAGCAATACTACTCGAGGTGGCTGCCACCGAGGATGGAATTCTATTTTCCTTTCCATGATGATGATGATGATGCTGCTGCTGTTGCTGTTTCTTCTTCTTCTTACTATTCTCATTATCGCCATGGAGGATGGAACGGAAACTCTCGTCGTTGTTGTTGTGGTCGCTGTCATTGAACGAGGAAACTGACAAGCCAGAACTATCATCATCGGAATCTTCTCCTGACGACGAAATATTGGATGATGATGATGAAGAAGAAGAAGATGATATGTCATCAATGCTGGAGGCATCGTCAACTTCGTCCGCGGCGGGTGCGGCAATGCACTGTTCTTTGAAAAATAGATTGTCAAATTCCTCCATTCTTGTAATATCAGTAGTAGTCGTCGTGGGCGAACGAGTAAGTGGTAAGTGTGCGTGTGCGCTTCGGACCAAGCACTCTACTCTAGATGAAGAAGTTGACACTTTTGGAATTATTATATTCTCTTGTTCACGCAGCGTGGGTGGGGATGATGACAGCCGCCGCCCGTCACCGCTGTCAGTAAGAAGGTCGGTCCGGCCGGCGATACGGATTCTGTGGGGTTCCGATATACCGAGAGATAGGATGGTCAATAATGATGATGCTTGGGGTTTGTTGGCGTCGATTGATTTGATATTCGGTGTCTCTCCATAGCCATAGGGCGGGGACCGACACGCCGCGGAGCACTCGCCATCTTCTTGGCCAAAAGCGGTGTGGAGAGGAGAAGCCGAAGAAGAAGATGATGGCGACGGCGGCGGCGGCGGAGAAGGCACCCCTGAAACAGAGATTAACGACGGACAAACCTCAAAAGAATGTTTCCTCGCTTGTTTTCGGTCTGTGTTCGAATCTTGATTTCAAGGGTGAGCCGACGCCGGTGGAGGAGCCGGATTGTGGAGTGTCCGCACGGATCGCTGAACATCTTGACGCTTTTTTCGATCCCTCGGCGATGGATACATCGCTTAAAGTTCGAAGAAATGCACCACTTTCCCGCGTGAAAAGGAGTCTCATGTTGTTGTCAGCTAGGCTAGAGAGAGCAACAAACAAACACTCTTTCACCATGACACATCATCATGGTCCTGAGCTCCTTGAAAATCCTTGCAAAAGGCTAGTTGTGAAGATCAAGAGCGAGAAAGGATGAGATAAAGTAATAGGAGGAGGAAGTAGACGAATTCACAAGACCACTTTCTAAATAATTTACAACTCTCTCACATTTTACAGAATTATTCTTCACAGGAAACTGGACAAAGTAGACATGGCCAATTCAATGTATTCATCGACAAATGGAAAATCCAATTCCAATAACATGCCCAGAACTTCGNGTAGACATGGCCAATTCAATGTATTCATCGACAAATGGAAAATCCAATTCCAATAACATGCCCAGAACTTCGGCACTGGTAACATCGTGCACGGAGATAAGTCTCGATCGCAATTCGGCTAGGATTATCTTGGATCCAACTCCGGAAGTACATGCCAAGGTGATGAGCACATGACGTTTGAGGTCCTTCAATTCCCTGTGCTTGGGACTACTACTAATACCACCAATACTTGTTAGTTCCGACTCCTTCAAAAGTAACTGAATGAGGTTTTTTGTTACTGTATGTTCCCACTGTGCATTGTTAGTGAACGCATATATGGAGTGGAGAAGTGACAATAGGTCATACGTGATCTGTAGTGAACAGTTGGAACAAGTGGATGGTAGGAATACATTGCTGCTGTTGTTGTTGTCCCCAGAAACATAATACGACTGCGTTGATGGCGTGCTAAGCGTCCCTTTCAAGCGGTCTTCGTTGAGGCGAGTCCAGGCATTAATGCGTCGATTTAGCTCGTAGCACTCCCGTTCGGCTTCTCGCATTTGAATATAGAGACGATTTCTTTCATCGGCGGGAGTAAGTTNGCTCGTAGCACTCCCGTTCGGCTTCTCGCATTTGAATATAGAGACGATTTCTTTCATCGGCGGGAGTAAGTTTGGATTTGTTTTGTTTGTCAGACTTGTCTCCACTCGCACCCACTTCCCCTTCCCCAGAGGATGCTGCTCGTGATGTACTACTACTTCCACCATCGCGAGTCCTAGCGTGTACATTCGTGACAATGCGGCTTAGGGTATCAATGTTGGATGATGTGTTCCCACCACCACCGGAACTACTCAATGCATTCAGTAGATCGGCAATGTCCAACGATTCAAGGCCTGACGTTCCAGAACTACCGCCAGCACTCAACAAAGCCTGTCGTAACAATTCACCTCTGGTGCCCAAACTATCCCCGCCCTCGGCACGAAGGGTCCTTGCTAAGTTCAACAAACTGTGCAACAAGAAGAAGTGTGTTAGTTGACGATTTCATTGATGAAATAATGTATTGGCATCTGTGTGCACTTGCCTCCTCGCTCTACTAGAAGCGGACAACGCTCTCTCCGCAACACTTGACAAAGATCCTTTCGATCGCGACGATCCAGATTTTTTCTTTGACTCATCCTCATCGTCCATGCCTTCAAATTTCGGGATTCCTCCGAGGAGTGCGCGTTTTAGCTGCGGACCGTACAATGCCAGCTCATCCAGAGATTCGAGTACTTGATCTCCCCGGAGCTTCTTTTCTTGCTGTGTGGCTACTGACAGCTTTTTTCTTAAGCTAACCCGAAGTTCTACTTGGCGCTTACTCGCTATTCTCAGCATGGTCATGCTCCTGTGAAACCTAAGTTAACAACACATACATTGACGTGGGAAAATTAGCTACACGACTTCTGTGCGGTTATCATAATAAATCATTCAGGCACTTACCCGTCTTCATCCAATACTGCGATAGCGTTCAGCGCTAGCCCAGCAGTCAACTCGTAATTGAACGCTCCCGACGTACAGTGGCCGCATTCGACGCACAAAAATGCATCCAGACCGTCATAATTGATGCTATACAAATATGCAGACATTAGACAAATCTTGATGTAATAAACGACACATGAAAACTCAAACTTACTGCCGGCATTTCCTGCACTGAAAAGCCACTTCTCCACAATTACCGCAAACGCCTGGGGATGAAAAAGTGTAAAAACATTAGTATGAAACTACTGTAACCCAGAAACCATCACATCAAAGGATTCCTTACCATGAGCATTTTGTACCTGTCTCGTACACCTCGGGCAATTCAGAATAAAAGATCCATCTGGCGCTCGTCTGTTACTTGCTTTATCATAAAACTCCTCGTACGAGAATCTTAGATTCGCCACGATAACTGGAGTTTTTAGCTTGCAAGTCGCTTCAGATGCGCCTCTGGCTAAGCTGAGTGTGCCGCACCTCTGCCAACGATGACTATACTGAGTGCTTTTCAGGACATTTACATCCCGTACTTGTCTGGGACTAAAATACACACCAATCGACTTAACGAGGCGCCCCCGAGGTTCGCTCACATTAACATTCACCTGAGACAAAGCCACCCGAAACTTCAGCTGATGATATGAAGAAAACTCAGAGCTTACAGAAGCGGCAGTCGAAGCTTCAATGCTACTCCGCTGATACGACCGTACTTGTTCAGGCAAAAAGTTTGCACGACATGTAGTTGACAGTACGTTCGCGCTTGAATTGTCTGCTTTCTTGCTGCTTGATTTCATTGCTTTCTTTGCCAAGATATGTCGGTGACAATGCACACAATCTGAAAGGCTGCAGCTGAGGCTACCCGTTTCAGTATCGATTTTGCATCGAAGTACTTGATTTAATGTGGTCATTTGACTGCTGAATGCTTGCGCAATAATGGCGGCAGTCGATGACAAGGCTAACTCCGACCCAAAACAACAGACACACAGTCTCAAGAATTCGGAAATGTTTTTGGATGTTCTTCCGAGTGATCCAATATATTGAAGTGATCTGCCGATCATTGTTGCAAATAAATGATTTTTATCCGATGCTGAAAGTTGAATCACTAGTTTTCTTGCCACGCTACTTGAAACCGAACGCAACTCCTTCGAGCGTCCATTTAAAACAAATTGATTGATGAATGCAAGAAGATCGTTCGTATTGAAAGCATTCATCAGATGCTGTTCTGGATCAGATGAGCAGTGCTCAAATGTTTGGCATTCTCCTACATAGAAATTGTCGCGGCAAATATTCTCGCTCTGAAAATCAAGTTTACTTTCATTCACGTCTTCGATGGCAATGTCAATCAATGACAGGGCTTTCACTTGATTTAGTCCTCTCAGACAGGAACTTAGCCACATCAGTGCTACAATAGGAGGTCTATGACAGACTTGTTCAAGCGAGTCAAAATTTTCTTCAGTTTTTTGCGATGGCAGACTTTGGTTATGCGAAACAGTCTGGAGGCCATGTAGACCGCAAAATATTCTCCAGCTGTTCGATTGGGCCTTGATATCATTCCCTGTCCTTTCTGCCGATGAAAGAAGCTCATCAAGCGATGCGGCGATACTCTCCTCGGTTGATGTAGCGTACCAGTCTTCGGAGATGAGATCTTCAACTCCGAGTAAGCCTGAGGCAGGTAGTGCCTCAAAATTTACTTCTTTCTCTGACCAATTTGCACCGCATTGTCTTGCTTGCTCGCGCACAACAAGCGCTGAATCAAGAATGGCAAGAGACCGCTGGAGTAGATTTCGGAACTGAAAGCCGAACACATAATGGTCCCGAACTCTGCGATAGTCTTCATGACGGCCTCCACAGAGACGGAGCAACATTTCTTTCGCACGTTGCCGCATGGCGGTAGATGTCGTTGATGATGCATCGATGCTGTTCCTACTGATAATCTCACATAGCACTGGAAACCAGTGAGAACACCAGCTGGACGAATCCGTTTCGGGGGCAATCAGGGAGAAAAGGTTTAAAGAAGAACACAGAAATGAGCCCGAAAAACTTCCATCAGTGGCAGACGAGGAAACATCATCGACTGATCGCGTCGGCACTGGCTTGGACTTTCCTAATTTTTCCAACGTCAAGTAAACCCCGTCAGCTTTGTCTTGCATCTTTTCCATTTCGGTCTTGATTGACGGAAAAGATGCACCCGATGGACGCTCAGAAATGACACCACCGTCAGCTTGCTCTGCTGTGTATCTCTCAAATTGCTTGCTTACGAGATCACATATACCCCCATGAAGATCATTCTCACTGAAAATTCTCTGCAGATCTTTCTGAATCGAGACAAATAAATCCAAAGAATGTGATTCATTTTCAACCTGCGGTGTAGATTCAGGAACGTCGGACGACCACTTAAAGTAGTTGCATCGTTGACTCCTCTCTAGCCCGCAGACGTAAAATCGCCGGTCCTTGTGGACACCGTGTGAACATCGTCTACGAACAGCAGGCACGCGATGGGCCTCACATATGAACCTAAATAATATAAGAAGACACGCGTTTGAACAAACATCACAAGTTTTCTGGCGCTGATCTCACCTTGGGTCTGTTTTATCCTTGGGAATAGGATGACTTGTACCAGCAGCATCCACCTCTTCTTCCATTGTTGAACCCACAGTAGGGTCGCGTTTTAAATCTCTGTCCTGCAGAACAAGGCTAGTAAGTGCACGCAGACTCACGATTAGCTTTGAAAAATGCATCGAAGGATTGGATTCATCTGTTTGACACTCTTTGATTTGGCACGGTAGGTTTTTTGTGAAGGCCAATGCCGCTTCATGTCCTCTCGCAGTCTTTATATCTTCAGTGCACGAGCCAATCACGAGATCAAGAATGAGTTGCACTAAATCTCGCGAAGGTGGAGAGATGTTTGTCTCCGCATCGAAGGTGCCATCGATCAGGGATAGAAGCTTCGTGAAGAGGTACGACCTAAATTCCTCCGATGCCCCGTCGACTCGGTCAATCATACTGCTACTTGAAAGTTCCGCGTTTTGACTCGAGCTCCCTGTGAGGAACGTAGAATTAGCAGCGTTGTTTAGCAACCCCGCCTTCTTCGCATTTTCTGCTTGTTCTAGGCTCGATGCAGCTATTGGCTGCGATGTCATCTGCCAAATCATTCCACATGCCATGTCTTTATTCTCTACACGAAGCGTGCGGCCATTAATTATGACGGGATCAGTTGGGTCACTCGATCTTGAGTATTCAATACCCAAGTCATAGCATCGCTTACAAAGGTCTATATCCATCTCACCACCCAGGGTATACCTCTGCCCTGTTATGGGGAACGTCAGACAAGAGTCGCATTTATAAACAACCGGCATAGTTGATAGCTCTCTCTCAGAACTGGGTGTGATGTTACTTGTGCAGACGTCTGTATGCAATATCAAATTCGAGACTGCTGAGCAGCATGCTTTGATCACATCTGGGTAATCGGATGCAAGGAACTCTGCCAATGATTCAAACTCTGCAAAATCAGACATAGAGCGCGGCATTTCTATCAGCATCAGCTCCGACACAATTTGTATTGGACGACCGACTCTGATAACTCCTCCAAACATTGCTCGCAAATGTAGAAAGAAGTCAATTATTCTCTTCCCTTCGAGGGCCATCGACATTTGACACAAATTTTCATCCATCATTTCTGAAACAACTTTAAAGTAGTTACTGGGACGGGCCTGAGCAATCTTGATCANCTGCAACTCGTCGGCCATGACATCTCTCTGACCAATGTTGATTTTTCATTAAATTCGAGGACGAGCGCTGTTGGACCAGACCGAGTAGATCGCCCAACGCATGAAACTCGGAAGAAAGATTCACTTCCTCTTGTAATAACCCCTAGCTCTTGAAAATGTGTGTATGGGCCGGTGACGCCACCATGGCCGCCAGTATCATTGGAAGATATCGTATTGGGAAGAAATTCTTAAACATGTTGGGTGTAAGACGATGTGAAGGAGAAAGTTTTGGATAAAACTCAGACGCACAGACGTACCAAAGCTGCCACATATTGCTCCATTGTCATCAAGGAGCATTCCTATGCAGCACGATGAGACGCATTGGTACAGCAATACGTTTGCCAATTTAAGATGAACAAGATATAAACCTTCACCAAAAGTGGTAGCGGTTGCTCCACTTGGGGAACCGGCGCCAGAGCAATATCTCCTAATCCCTCCAATAGGGAATGAAACTCCGTCTCCAATTTCAATGTAGTTTTCACCTTGGTCCTCCAAGTTGCCCTCTTCGTCGATGGCGAGACCGATAAAGTGTAGTCTACCAGTGTCGAGAAGCAAGGCTAATCTTGTTTCTATAAGTGATCCATCGTCAACCAAAAGACCACCAATAAAAGTAGCAGATCGAATAAGAACATCGTCATACGCAAGGGCGTAATGCGTTGTAGCAGTGCATAAATTGTTTCTTGTTCTCTTCAAATCAAACACATGAACTACCGCACCACAAATGGCAACTAGATGAACTTCTGACTGTGGAATCCATTCGCACTTGATTAAAAATTCACTCTCTTCTGAAGGATCCAAATTCAATTTGAGCTCAATAATTCTCTCAAATGAGTCGAGATTTTTCGACACTATGGCCACACATGCCCTGGTTGAACCCCAGACTAATAGATGCCGATTGTTTTCTGAATTGGTTGCCAACCCGATAATGGGAAATTTCACGCTATCGGATCCGAGGATGCTTAACTGGGAACGCGAAAGGTGAGAATTGAGAGAATTTTCAATGTCCCGCACATTCACTGATGGAATTGCGCTACAAAATAACACTGAACTTGATTCAGCAACAAATAAGCGTCCTCGGTTGTCAGAGGAAATTGCCTGTGCGTGAAAGCTATTGGCCGACTTTCTAGCGTGGCTGCTTAATGAGGAAGGGCCAGATATAATCCTTGACTGAATTGCGCTTGCTTTTGCAGCACGCACAGGTAGCATGCAAGCAGTATCGAGGCATTTCAGGGAGAGGGGTTTACCGGACCGAGACTGAAGATTTGGACATTCTACTTCAGTGATAGGTCGATTCGCAGCAGCAGCGATTGCGAGTTGTTTTGATATGCTATTGTCACAAACCCTCGTACCCTGGTTGCTTTGGTTCAAGACTCGGATGATAGACTCCCTCCATTCAGATGTCAACGCTTCTTTTACTAGCCTTTGAAGTGATTTCTTGCATTCAGATAGGAAGCTTGTCGCTAAGAGCTCGATAAAGTTATCAGGAATTTCATGGGCTTGCAAGTCAGAATCTGGCTCATCGACGACCCTAGATTCTTCCTCGTACAACGATCGGATGACGTCTTCGGATACTGGGGTAAGACATCTGCATGGTGTCCTGTTCTCCTCGATTGCATGCGCTACTTCAGCGCCACAGTCGCAAAAGAAAGATGATTTTCTTGAATATCCGATATCGTGACCTTTGTGACAAACCTGAAATGAATAAAAAAGTAAATAAGCTTCGGTGAATTGTTATAACATGATGACAAACATCATTCACGTACCCTCACACACAGCGAACAACAGCCCTAGCGAGATGGACACGAATTGATAGTTAGAATTGATTGTTAGATCATTGAAAATGCGATGTAATCCAAAGTCATTAAACGGCACGATACCTTCTCCCAGATGAGACCGCAAGTGTAGCAATTGTACCAATGTTGCTCTGTGAATCCTTCGCCCGTTTCTACATAGGAACATGTCCTCGACATTTCTTTTCCATTCTGTAGTGTGAATGTAGTAGTATCAATCTTACTAGATGTCAGGCGGTGACGAGTAGTAGGTGCGGTGTCCGGCAGTTGAGTTACTGATGATGAAGCTCTGTTGACCAATCGATCTAGCGACGAAACAAACTGTAGGAAATCCTTCAACGTGGAAACGATTTGTCGGGGCACACTTTCGCCATCCTTGTTGCTAGGCTTCAACAAATGAATGATTGCTTTCCCTGCGTCATGTAATGTTCCAAAGAGCGTAGACAGAAGAACCAAGAATTGAATCAAGTGATGATGTTTCAACGACCCTGCCCAAAGATCTATATTTGAGAGCAATTCATCATGAATGATTTTGCATCCAGAGCTGCTACTTTGAAGCACGCAGCAAAGAGAGCCAACGATAATAGCAGTTTTGCGGCTTAACAGTACCAATTCGTTGGACGGATCTGCCACATTAATCGAAAAATTCCGAACAAGAGATGTCATATCCTCGCTCGTAAACTTATTCAACAAAGATGCTACAGATGCTCGCACGACTTCAACAGCACTGGAGCTCTTCTCACTCAACGATTTTTTTCTCTTTCTCGACGCGTCACCATGGATGTCCATCAGTTGAATGAGCATTTCTGCCACAAATATTTGCACTGGACCACGCAATCCCGGCACTTTCCCACAAAGCAGGTTCAACAGTGATGAGAGGGCACCATCTGCTGAGAATCGTACTGAAACATCGTTCTCGTTTGAGATCAAAGATGAGATGAGGCCTCTTTGCGTCAATCCCATTTCAAAGTCTGCGGCGATAACTTCCAGCAAATCTGTATCAGTCTCATTGCCAACCAGTCTACCTGTTTTCATGTTCTTCATACCAATGCATGCCTGAAAAGACGCTATCTTGTCACTGTTGAGAGGTAAACCAATTTCATCAATCTCTCTTCCGGAATTATCTGAGAAATGATTCAGCGTCGACTTTATCATCACACACGATGAGTCTTTCTGGGGCTTCATCCACACTCCCTCTTTATCTTCGAGGATTCCAATCCCTCTACTTATTGCAGAGGAACAATTTACAACTGACCACAGTGCCATCAAGTCGTTGAAGTGCGATGAATTTTCCAATAATGGCCCTGCCGCCGCACGAGATGTCGATCGAATATCTTCATCATATGACGAAAACGCAGCAACAAAGGATAGAAACGATAATGTCAACTTTATGGACGCTGCAACTTCTTGATTGTGAAGCACTTTTTCAGAGCTTTTTTTGGATCCCCAGAACTCTGAAGCTAATACGGATGTGCCACTTGACAAATCTTCGCCCAATGATGTGTGTCTATCACCCTTTCCATCATTGATACTGAAGCGCAGTAATGCTGTAGCAGGCACCATGGCATCGATAACGCTGCACAAAACTCGCCGCCAATGATGAACCAATGCGAGAGAATCTTCTATTC
>JALLAX010000151.1:0-28179 GCA_036939555.1 Discostella stelligeroides
GTGGACCGTGGACCGTGGACCGTGGACCGTGGACCGTGGACCGTGGACCGTGGACCGTGGACCGTGGACCGTGGACCGTGGACCGTGGACTTCCCTTTTATCTATGTTCAACAAAGGGGAGTGGACTTTCAAAACAAATGGGCAATGCTATGCGCACTGCCACTCTAATTTTGAGGAAATGGATTTGCATAGTACAAAAGTGAAAACTCTCCATGAGACAAATTGCAGAAGTTCATTAGACTCATGGGATTCTCTTGTAGAACGTGTCAAGCGAGATGGCATTAGATTTGAAACTTGGGCAAAGTCAGAAGAAAAGGTTGATCTACGAGTTGAGAAAAGTACGAGACAACTGGGAATGTACATTCCTTATTTCAAGGATCAAGATAATCTAAAAAGACTAACTGGTCACACTAAAGGTGGGACCGGAAGAGTAGTAGGGCCACGAGCGTCTCACCATTAGTCTTGGTCAACACATCACCATTTTCAGTCTCTAACCCTTCAAACCATTTGTTTCTTTTCTTCTTGAAGGTACTTGTGTAAAAAAATTTGCCTGCTCTCTTGACAATTGTGACTAGAGTTCCATGCTTTTGCTGATGATTTGAGTCGCCTCATTTTTCGCCTTATCCCTATTCCTATCAGTCACTTGATCAAGCTTGATAAGAAAGTCATAAATGACTTTGAAGGTGTTTTCTGATACAACAGATTTCTTACCACCTGATTTCCCCAGTTTCCTTTGCTGACGTCTTTGCAGGTATATTTTTGAAACATAGATAAGCAGACATCATATTTAATGGCAAGTTGTTCCTTTGTGCTCAAAGGTTTGCCAGTAGACCCTGATTGGTTTTTCTGACTAAACTATTTGTTTACTGCATCGTTCATGCAATCATCATCAGCATAATTTCCTGGTTTGCCTTTGATGGCAAATCAGAAGTAGCACTATTCATCGGCTTTCTAGAGACAGTGTTTGCAATGATCAACACATTTATGTGGCATTGGTGTTGGCAAAGGCAGCTAACTGCATGGTGGTTAGTATCTTTTGGACAAAGATAATTGGTGTTTTTGCATGCTTGAGCTCAAATTATTTGTAGGTCACTGATATCTGACTGGGATCTCACACTGATAGGATCTCCTATGTTGTGATCTCGAAGGTTTGTGATCTTACAAAGGATCTCCTATGTTGTGATCTTGCAGGTTTGTGATCTCACAATCGAAATTGAAAACGAAAAATAACTTCTCAAGATCTCATCCGTTCACCCCTATTTTTGTCCAATTTCTTCTCATACTAAGCACGGGAAAACGGCCACCAAAACTGTACAATTGCCCGCCTAAAATTCACTCAAATATTTTATATTTCCTGCGTACATTCTTACATGTGATCTCACACCATCTCACTTAATTCACGGAAGTTGCGATCTCACACCGTTCGAGTAGAACATTTGGCAAGATGTTCAAGCCATGATTTAAGTCTAGCTTTTTTGTCATTCGTTTTGATTAATACATGCTTGCTCTCATCTCATAGATGAAACCAAATCATGCATCGATTGGTTAGCAGAAAACATAACTCCTATTTGGGTATTCAAAAGAAATATTTAGAATTTGTTGCTGTCGATGAGTGGCTATCAGTTGTTTCTGTTTCTGTTGGTTTAACGCCATCTGTATTGGTATTGGTAGTGTTTTCATTACTGAATTTATGAGCTACATTTCTAGCATCGCTAAAAACCTCGACGGATTTAAATATTTGGACTTGAATATTTAACACCATTTTCAGATAGTTACCTGATTTTGCTTAAATAGCCAACCGTCACATCTGGTTTGCCTAACATGGGAACCAATACTATGGACTCTTGACCAAGGATAGTAACAGCAACGAACAAATTGATTCTGCCAAGAGTACAGCTGAACCAATCCTACCTACTCTTGACAGAGGATAATAGAAACCAATCCTACTGACTCTTGACCAAGGATAACAGCGATGGACGAATTGTTCAAATATAAATCATTATTTGCTGAATATGTTATCAATAATGTTCTTACCTCAGATGTCTCCAACTTCCCAAAAGCATGGCAGTAATTACCCGGTGGATATTGAGACTGTTAACACACCCTTGCAGAAAACTTCGGAAACATGATTCCACCTATCTTTGCTAGACTTGTTTCCATAACTGCTGCAGCGCTGTTAGGTGTTGTTGAATTTTCTTGTTGCAAGCGCTGCAGCTCCGCAACCCTTGACAAAAATTCTCCCCTCACATTTCAATGATGTGCCGGCGGATGATGCTTCTTGAAATAATCTGCCAAATTTGTTTACCAGGCTTCCAGTAAATTTTGAACTGCCCCTGCTGTTGCCTATCCAACAACCACTCGAAATGCATGTCCATCGACTTTGTGCGCTTTGGTCAAACTGGGGAGTTTATTACTCCCTCTGCCATCAAGTTGTCAGTCTGAATTGGCGTTCGACAATATTTGTCGTAAGTGGACCCTCTTTTGCATTAATAAATAATGCACCCAATTCTGCCTCTGCTGCGGACGACATTACTGCGTCAATAATCTGAACAATAGTAAGTACCTCTCCATTATTTGCTGGATTTTGAACATCACTTGATAGAAAGAAATGACCCCCTGCTCTACTCCAAGCTTTACTCTCATTTAAATATCCTGTGTTGCTATGGATTGCCAATACCATATCACTTGCATGGTAAGTCAAAATTGCTTCTTCTTGACTTGCACAATAATCTAATAACTGCTTTACCCTCTCCATTGTTCTTTGTATATGGGAGGCCTGTTGCATTGCAATTGCATTAAATGCAACCAACATAGTAGGGTCAACTGCTTGACGATAATACAACAATGTTCCGGTGACAGCTTGGATATATTTTTGACAACCTTTTTCTAGTGGCGTACTTGGTACTTCCTGCTCCGCATACTGTGCTTTAGCTCTGAATGTTGGTGCCACATGGGGGTGCGGCAGATTTTGCAAACCGTTGCAGCCCCTTAGTGATGTTGCTTGAGTATATTAACCAAATGCATTGCGTTCTCTTTTCCAATATTTCACTCCAAAATCATCGACGACAAGTGTGAATGAGATTGGTCTGGTCTTATGTGTCCACAAGCCCGGTACTGATCAACTTTGTGAGTACCCATGTTCATTTAATCTTTAATTGCTTTTCCAATAATTCCTGTGCTAATATTCCTGCTTGCGGCAATCTATTCATCCCCTTTTGAATTTTGATGTAGACATAGCCATCGCTTGTTACCTTCTCGTGCAGATTATATTCGACAATAATTTCCTCTGGGATATCTTCGATTTTTATCTTGACATACTCGTATCTGACCATTGGCGTGTTGAGATAGAAGTTTTAAACATCAAAAGTCATGTATCGGGCACCCCGTGTGGAGATTACGCTGTTGACGTGCATTTTTACCAACGTCAGATCGGCCGTCTGCATTCAAACATCACCTGGGTAGTGTACTTTGTCTCCTCTGACAGTCAACCGCGTTCGATGAACTTCTGCTTTGTTCGGCTTTAATTTGACAACAAATTTTGCATACATAACATCCCTGTGATGATCGTTTGGCACTTGGTGTTTGTGAATGAAGTAGATTGTGGTGGTATCCTGAATCTGGCCACCAACACCTTGTGCTAGTCGTCCAAACTCATTAGCGGAGGAATGCATCCACTCTTCGTGGTATTTAGGGTGCGTGATCAACTGACAATACTTCAATTGTTTTACTGTTTCCTCATCAAAAACCTCACATGCAAATTCCTTTGTTGCCCTTGGGTTGTCATCCAAGATTGCTGGTGCCAACTCTGTCATGTCATGGGATTGGCAGTGTCTTGCTGGTCACCCTCTGCTGATGATGTCGGTCAATGCTTGGTTGTATCTTGAGCGTGTGATTGGCCCACTGCCTTGTTGAGTCCATATCGGTTTGTCAATTTTGGCTGTAACCACCCTTGGAGTTGGAGCGGACTTGGCTGTGTTTGGTGTTGTAATCACCCTTGGAAGTGTTATATGTCGAGGTGATATTTGCATGCTGCCGCTGCACTTGCTCACCCTTGGTTCAGGAATGGGGTCCTTGAAGGTAACTTTCTTTTTAACTGGTTGCTCTGAACTTTTGCTGTTGAGGATCTCATCCATTTGTTTAAGCACATCTACATCCTCCTCGCCTCTCAGATTGCGTCGCTGCCAAATTGCAGAGGTCAAGTCTCTAGCTGCTTTTATAATTTTATCCTCTGGAGTTATGACCAAAATTTGCTCGCTACACATTTTTTTGCAAAATATTTTGTGATCCCATTGTTACCACAATTCATGACAACATGATGCATGGTGCATAATCATGCCACAATACACAGCAATCTCCATATTTTCACAGCAAATTTTAGGTTTTTTCATCAAAATTGGATTGGTAGTTGCTGAGCTCTAATCATCTGCCGCAACACAATCACCTCATGCAATTGAGATTTCTTGATTTTGCTAAGAATTCAAGCATGAAAAAGCTTGTGGTCACTAGAATGATCTTTACCATCACTTCTACTGGCATAAAATCCTGAAACCAGTGAGACAAAGAAATCGACTTGGGCACGAATCATAGAAGGAGGAATTGAAATTTGGAACTCTCAGCCCCACCCATTTCTTGTCACAGGAATTCTTGTTACCAAAACAAGAAGAAAAAAGGAGGGGAGTTTGATGGGATAAATGAGAAATGTATAGTAACAATTCCACCCAAAAATAAGAAGGGAACTGCCTTCCTGTTTCATAAGAAATGCCATCTCTCCACTCTGCTCTGATCTTCTCCTGACTCCAACCATCTTCAACATTTGCAGTGTGACATTTTAAATAGAAATCAGCAGCATCACTCTCTCCTGATCCTCTCATTAATCCTCTTTTTTGCTCATCAACACATCATCCTGCATCATCATGACCGCCATTGTGGTCTGGGAGAGGAAGAAGGAGGGGGTGGCATTGTAATGATGGCAGCATGGATGGTTGACTTGACAGAACTGCTTGATGAGCAAGTGGTGCGGTTTTGTTATGATGAGATTTAATGATTATTATGACAACAATGATGACACTGACTCATTCTCTATATTTTCAATAATTATGACAGGTCATAGTAGTAGCATTCTTTGAGCCTACACTACTTTCTATCCTCCTGCTGGTTCTTTCGACATTGTCATGCATTGACAATACTGAGAAGCTTAGTACTTGGAAATGTTGGCTATGTTGAGTTGGCAAATTGTCTCAAAAATCTGTTGGCCTGATATGTCAGGGCTTGACCATATACAAGATTTTTATCTCAGTCCTGGATAAATAAGGGATGAAGATTCTCAGGGTGCTGTGCAGCATTTTCTACTACAGGCTTGTTCGAAGTCAGGAGAAAGCAGATTGGCTTTGCATGATACTAGTGGAGGATTTATGTTATGTAATGTATGATTAAGTCACACTAAGCTAAAAATAAAATCATCAGGAGTCAAGCCAATCAGCTTAAAAAGATACCAAGAGATAGAACAAGAATGCAAAATAGTAACTCATAAGAAATGGTTTGGATATTATGTTACTCCACCAAGCTGTTGATTCAGAGTGTGACAACATTATTGTGTATTCCCATAATATATTCGAAGTGACGTAACCAACAACTCTCTCCCTCTAAAGGAAAAAGGTTCATGCTCTGATCTCTATCGCGATTCACTCTCTTAAACCGATTCACTCTCTTAAACATTTCCCCTAACGACCCTTCGTCCTAGCATTGCTCTTCACCATAAAATTTCCCTTTTCATACGGTCCATTCTCCGCCTCCCATGCCTCGCACTCGTCACTGTTTCCAGTGTGCATGTCGTGAAAATTTGTTTGATAAAAAGAAACAAATAGCAATTGTAGACGAAACCATTGATGAATGTGATGAGAATAAAATGAAATGTAAAAATCACCTGAATTCATTCATTTCACACGGACTAATTGCACCAAATTCTGTGACAAGGTTGCGTATTGTTCAATTTTTGATGTTGCATGGACGCAATTTTCGACCATTATTTCCAGAATATTGGATAATGAAATGTGAGTATAAGAATGCAATTATTATGGAGAAAGCGATTCATTGTAGCCGTTACAACCAAAGTGGAATTGGATGAAAATAAACTACTCACGCTGCCCTCCAGGGAAACTAATCACTCGCAGCGACTTAAACTCCAATGGTCCAATACCATTCTCGAACTGCGACAAGTCTTTCTCCATGGGAACGGCGGCAATGAATTCAAATTCAATTTGTTTATCAGTGGTAGCAATGGTGGGGATCATGGCGAATTGTCCTGCGTCGGTACCGGCATCGGGATTGTTTGCAAGGACTGATTCAGATGTGAGACCGTCCATTACGTAGCCGTAGACACCGGCCTTGTCCAGTTCCTTATAGTTTAATCAAATAGCATTGTACCGATCGTAAGTAGTTCTCTGTGAGAGAGATGTTTAAAAGGTATGCAATGGGTAATGGAACTAAGACTAAGCTTACCTTTGGAGAATTTTCCGCTAGCTCGGCCTTGACCTGGACGCATAGACCTCGCATCCCCTTCATGGCCTTCTCGCCGGGGATTGGTTTATCCTTGGGACATGGCGATGCAGTGTACGTGGGGTTCACAATGTCGATTTTCACCGGTCCCACTGCATTCGCCACGCCTCCCATGCTGAGTTTGTTGGAATTGGTTGTTGTGATGGTGGGAGGGACAGCTGTGGCAAGAAGAGAGGCCGTGGTACTTCCGAGTGTAAATGCAATACTTTTTGACACAAATCCTCTCCGTGATGACGACGACGACGACGACGTCGTCGGCGACAACGCCGGTGAGATGATGGACGATGTAGACGTATCGGTGTCAGAGCTCATGTGCATGTGCATGTGCAACCTTGTGGCCGGCACGTAACCTTGCACCATAAAAGAGACCAACACCAATGACACAATCACAGCTATGGGCATAGATGGATGTATCATTTTCTTCTGAGGCGAATGGTTATTGATTTGATAGAGATGGGGATGCTTGGCGCAAATCATAATATGACGAGGATTCCATCATCATCATCCGCTCTCCTCTTCATGCTTTTCGTTGATGCTTGTTGCGTGCCGCCCGCGTGCGATCTTTTTTCTTTCTCGCTGACTCCGTACGAACAAAGAATCAGCGATCTCGTGTGTCCTCCGGTCGTCTGCACGTCCGTCTGTCGTGTGTGGGATTTCGGGATTTCCGCTTCCGCACCCCGCGGCCCCGCCCGCCGGCCCTCCGTCTCCCCTCTCCATGTCCATGGCATGGCAATTATTGCTGGCGTAGGTTTTAGGGAAAAATAAAACGATAACACTATCATCATGCCTCAACAACGCTTCCCCAAAGTCGAAGTCCTCTCCATCGCCCCACATGCCATTTCATTCATACTCTCCGAGACGGATACCAGTATGGCTAATGCATTACGTCGGATTATGATTGCCGAGGTGCCGACAATTGCAATTGATTTGGTGGAATATGCTGAAAATTCTAGTGTGCTGAATGATGAGTACATTGCGCATAGACTGGGATTGATACCCATTAGATATACGCCGGAGGGTAGTATGAAGTGAGTTATATTATTTTCCCTGATTTACACAACTGAATTACCATAGTCATTATTCATGCTTTCATTTCCTGATGCACGCTCTGACACCTATAGGGGGGGAGACTGCCATCAAGCATTTTTACCCCACAGAGACTGCATCTGCTTTGATCGCTGCCCACGATGCAGTGTGGAGTTCGAGCTCGATGTTAATTTTGATAAAGTGAATCAAACAAGACCCGACCAGGAACGCGATTTGCCATTGACGGTAACTAGCAGAGATTTGGTACGTTCTTGATCCTTGAGAAAATAGAATGTTCTCTGATTCAATCTGCCGCCTGCATGTAATTTAATGGGCTCAATCTCTGATTTTCATCACCCGCACAAAATGTATTGTATCACATAATTATTGACGCACTATTCACAGATGTCCAACAACATCCTTGTTGCACCCGCCCACTTCCTCAGCGAGGAAGAACAAGACGAATCCCACGATGAGGGCATCTCCATAGTGAAACTTGGTCCTGGTCAACATTTAAAGTTAAAGGCCATTGCGCGCATGGGTACATCCAAGGAACATTCGAAATGGTGTCCCGTAGCCGTGGCAACGTACCGGTTCTGGCCCATTATCACCATCAACGAGGAGGCGTGCAACATGTTAACATTGGAGCAGAAGCAGGAACTTGTCGAGGCGTGTCCGGACAGGATTTTGGCATTAGATGAAATCACGAACAATCTTGTCGCGGTGGAGAATGCGTACGAGATGGCGACATTTACCGAAGATTTGAAGATGGCGCAGGAGGCAATGAAGAAGCGACCGGAGGATGAGGATTATGTGAGCGTCGTGCAGAGCACGGATAGATTTGTTTTTTCGGTGGAGAGTACTGGTGCGATGGATGCGGAGGAAATTCTGTTGAGTGCTTTGAGGGTTCTGAAAGATCGTTTGAATTACTTGGCGGCAGAAGTGGAAAAATTGAAGGACTGAAAGATGATCAAATTATTAGTTTAGGGAGGGTATTAAGGGGATATCCAAAATCTATCGTTCGATTGTAATAGATTGCATTCATTCATTGCATTATCGTCTGCTATTGAGCCATCCTTCGTCATCAATTCTTTGTTAATTACAACCTCCAACTAAACCATTGCACTTAATGGCGAATCATACCTCAATTGAACTATTGCTGTCTTCAAAAGTCAACGCCTCCTTCACATATTTGAACGAAAGTCCTAGGAAGACTGCCGCAGCCAATCCAGCCTCGGCCTGCCAAGGAAAATCCGCCGAGTATCCCACGCCCCTTGCCATGAACGTAGCCGTGAGTGGAATCACACTGATCGCGACCAATTCGGCGTTGCATATCTGTATCATTCTCTTTGACAACTTTTCTCCCATGGGCGTCAATTCCCTATTTCGCTTCGCCACCGCTCGTTGAATAATAACAATTGTATTGAAGAATGACGAAGCGCCAAATACACCCACAAATGCCACCTTGAGCCAAAAGAGTGGCTCGTGAGCATAGAAATCAAATCCTTTTTCATATTCGGTAGCGCGCAAATATCCAGTGTAGGCAACCAAGACACCAAACAATCCCAGCCCAATATCTGCTCCGGCAACTAGATCTTCTTCGTCGGGGGTCATGTTTGGCTTGATCGTAAGTCTTTCTGTCATGATGCAGCCAAGTATTCCGAGTAATGAGAAGTAATGCCCATATGCCACAAGTGCGGAGGGCACAGCGTTGTTAGTGAATGCGGTGGCGGCATTTGCCATAGTGGGAGTGCTTACAATGAGTGCAGAAGAGGCGAGGGTGCTGGCCAAGAACAATGATTCGGGACGAGTACGAGAAGTGGTAGGCACTCTCATGCTGGTCGGTGATGTGACGCGGCTAAGTTGAGGCGCAGGGTCGAACAGTTGTTGTTCGTTGAGTGATTGTTGATGCTGCGATGGAGAAGAAGGGGCATGATCATGATGTTGATGTGGGCAAGTCCGTTTCTGCATCGGTCGAGAAGACCATGCCGAAGTCGAGGTGCAGATACCAAAGAGAATGGCTGCCAATTTAATCATCATTTTCAAAGTGAATGAGTAACGAGGAGGCAAGAAGATGTACCAAGGATTGGGGAACTCTTGTTGGTGAAAGAGATGAGCAGGAGAGAGATGTTGATTATTGTTATTGGTTATTGTTGAATCTGAGATGAAGAATTGAATGATGTCACTGACCTGGCTGGAATGAAGTGGAAGTGGAACGGAAAAGAAAGAGCGAAGTGAAAATCGGACCGATTTGCATTTTTCGCCTTTTTCTCAAATAATAATCTTCTTCCCGATTTTCGATTTTACTTTTACGTATCTTCTCTAGATTAGAATTTTGAATTTTTAGATTTCATTTTCCATTTTTACTTTTACAGTTTCAGATAGATCATGCCATTGCCAGTGCCAGATCATGCCGTCATCAAACAATAATGACGAAGCCAGCAGTTCCAAAGATGGCATCATGGACCGCCTCGCCAGGGCATTGTTCGCGTCGCCCAGTAGTCCACTGACAGCATTTGCCGATCGACAACGAGTGGAGCGGCTGGAACAATGCCGACAGTTCGAACGCATCGTTGAGGCATGTCAATCGGCAGCAAGATATAAAAGTGATGTCGTCGATGAACAACAGAGACGGTCATTCGCACCAAGCGATGATGTTCCAACTTCGAGGAGTGGTGAACGAATTTCTCGGTTCTTTGGGTGGGGCCCACACAGTTCAGATCAGAAGAAAGGTGGAAGCGTACTCGACGAAGCCGCCTCGTCAATCTACGATAGAGAAAAAGACACTGAGGAAGGCGAGATAACTAATATCCTTGTCAAAAAAGAACAAAAAGTCCGACCACGTTTCAGTGAGGGTTGTGCAATTGAAACTCATGAGCTGTGGGCATGCCGCGCACTGGCTGTGGGATGCGGCAACATTCTCGCGGAACTGCGACAATGCTGGTCCGATGCCGAACGAAAGTCGCTTGTTGCAAGCAAAACGGAAGAAGGGATGGAATTTTATAATGACAAGAGAAATGATAAATCATGTCGCAGTATACAATTGAAAATGGCCCGTTGTGTTAACGATAATTCTTCCGAGTTACAGGAGCGTATCAAGTCAGTAGAGCAAGCAAAGAAGATGTAGCACCTTTACTAAGAATGTTATCATGTAAGGTGACTGCATCATATCATTTCACAATCAAATCATTCATTCATCATCGCCATACAATTGATCACGAATGTGCCTGTAATCCTCGCCTAGCAATTCTATAATTTCTGTCCATAGCGGCTTGGCTCGTTTCGCTCCCAATCGATCTCGCGAACGGAATAATACCTCCTTAGAAACGGTGGCTAAGTACCACACTCCGTCTTTGATTTCTTGCTCCAGCTGAATGAAGGATGATGAGGAGAGAGATCAAGAGGTGAGAAAGTGATGTGTCACATTTAGGTTCCACGAAGTGCAAGTGCTTACCTGTGACGGCAACCATCGTGTCGTCTGGATAAAGAACTTAAAGTCAAATCCGCTAAGAGGTTTCTCTAGCCTACTATCCCGCATAGCTTCTTGCGCTTGTACTGGATTGCCACCCCAATACAATCCATCTGACCGGGCAAGCGGTACTGAACCATTGACGTAGGGGCAGGCGTGAACCATACGAATGGCGTTAATCCCACCGCCTCCTCCCCTGTTACTATTATCTATTGCCCCTCCAGGGGAAGATCCGGCCCACCAAAGCGGTTGAATCATAAATGCTGATAATGGATGCGGACTGGAGGGGTTGTACCCTCCTCCTCCTAATCCCTCCTCACTATTATCTCTATCGTCCTGCTGCTGTTGTTGAGTTGAATCAAATAATGTCGACGGCAAATCACCCATCAGGTTCCCAGTCCGTCGATTCATCAATACCGCACGACATCCCGAGACAGGATCTCTATCGATTAGGAGTACCACCGGGAGTAAGTCTGCTCGACGATCTGGTCCTAGGTCAGGCGAGGGGGGGAGGGTAATACCGAATTTGGCCAGAAGTGCGGGGCTGATGCCCTCTCCCTTTTTGTTTTTGTTGGAGGATGACGATGATCGGGAGGAGAATGAAGAGGGAAATGGATCATCGAAGAGCCCTCCTAAGAACGAGTTACTCTTTCTTCTTTCGTTGTTATTGGCACTGCTACTGCCGGGGCCGTCACCGTACTCGTCGTCAGTATTGGCCGCAAGATCCGAACAAAATTTGGCTGGATTGGCGATCAGAATGATCCCACCCTCGAGGAGATTGTCGAAGTCGATTTCTTCGTCATCGTCGGCATAAATTGGTATCGGTCTTGCCCAATTTTCATCTTCCCACGTGCCCCCAATGGTCGATGATTTTGCACTGGATTCACCACTACTGCCACTCATCATGTTGGCCTTTTTAAGACGTGCCTTCGCCTGTGCAAATCCAATTAGATCGTCGATGCTGGAGATGGTACTTCCCTCTAGATCGGGTAGTGCCGACCCACTATCCGCATCGTCGTATTCCTCTTCTTCCTCCTCCTCGTCGTCGTCTTCTTCTTCTTCTTCATCATCATCGTCGTCATCTTCCTCTTTCTCAAATGACCCATTATCTCTTTCTTCCCCTACCTGCATCTTTGACAAATCATTCATCCTCTCCCTCAGTTCTTTCATGACTGCATCGTCATCGGTACCAAGTTCAAAAGTATCATTGTTGGCAAAAGACTCGGTCGAAGATGGAGGAGGACTATTCCTTCCAATATTTCTGATTTCATCACCTCTCATTTCATTTTTACCATCACTGCCTGAATCGTTGTTATTATTGCTGTTATTAGTGTTGGTGTTGGACTGCCCACCACTTCCTGCCGGTGCTCCCGATGATGATGATGATGCACCTCCCAGCTCTCCAAAGTCTTCAAAGTCATCGTAAAATTGCTCGGATGCGAATAGCCGAGTGCTACGACAACAGCTATAATACCTGATACCGTCACATTTTCGCCGTAATACTGTGGTGTGACGAAGGAACTTGAGCGGCGAATGCGTGGCAGATAGTGATAGCTGTTGTTGTTGTGTGCGACGAATCATTCCTCGATTGCTCTGACAGTTGAGTGAAAAATTCCATGACACTAATGATGATGATGATGATGATGTTACGGTTGTCGATGATACTAATGACAATGAAGAGGACGAAGATGTTCGTAGATGTTTGCGTAAGCTTAATGGGGGTGATGCCGATGAAGTGTTTGTTGTTGGCAAGGAACGCTGGGAGATGAATGTTGTGAATGCACCACCTCCCCCCCCGCCATTATTATTTCCGGCAATGAAGGCCAAGCCAACAATGTATTGGACTAGCATTTGGGACCTGACGAGCAAGAGGATTGAGACAAGGAGTTGATGATACTTATTATGTTTTGATGTGCAGGTG
The DNA here is from genome assembly GCA_036939555.1 of Discostella stelligeroides. Taxonomy (NCBI): domain Eukaryota; phylum Bacillariophyta; class Thalassiosirophyceae; order Thalassiosirales; family Thalassiosiraceae; genus Discostella; species Discostella stelligeroides. The sequence continues at coordinate 12,972 of JALLAX010000151.1, forward strand.
GTGCTATCACTGATGCTGATGTTGACAACGCATGGCCCGCCCGAGAATGATGCCCTGCCGCCGGCGGAAACGAACGAGAGTTGATGAAAAGGGGAGTAAGTAGAGATAGAGAGTATTAAAGATGTGGATTGGCGAGCAAAATGGCGAGACACCTTTGAATCCACAGATGATATCCACCACAAAACGAGACTCATCTTGCCAACAACAAATCAAGTGTCACTGTCACCCCTCGCACACCTTATGACAGAATTAGATTCGTCAATATTCAGCTCTCGATCAACATCTCATTATCGACAACCGAAATGATATTTTCCAAATTGAATCTCGTGACCCTACTCGGCGCACTTTGTAGTGTTTCTAGGAGCTGTTTGTTTGTCTCCGCCTTTTCTATCGGTGGTGGAAGTGTTGCCATCTCCAACTCCAAGCTCGGCCGCGGCGCCACAGTGACATCCACTACTGGACGATCTCGCCTTTTCGCTAAAGCACGTGGAGAGGGGTACGGGCCGCCCCTTAATAACATTAGTGAGGCCGTGGGGAATACTCCCCTGGTGAAAATATCAGATCGAATCTGCCCCGAGGGACGCACCATCTATGCGAAATGTGAATATTTCAATCCGTTGTCGAGCGTGAAAGATCGATTGGCGTTGGCTATAATTGAGGCTGCCGAAAAGGATGGATCATTGAAACCAGGTATGACTGTAGTAGAGGCAACTTCTGGCAATACTGGCATTGGTAAGTTAATTCTATATTGTTTCATTTGCACATTAACAAAGCTCTAATCGTCTGAATTTTGTCATTATCTTCAAAATGAATTAGCCGTCGCTATGATGTGCGCCCAACGTGGGTATCCCTGCGTCATCACAATGGCCGAACCTTTTAGTGTCGAACGTAGAAAATTGATGCGCATGCTTGGTGCCAAGGTGATTGTGACGCCCAAGGCAGGAAAGGGAACTGGGATGGTTGCAAAGGCTCAAGAACTTGCTGAGAAGCATGGTTGGTTTTTGTGTCATCAGTTTGAGACGGATGCTAATTGGAAATTCCACTATGAAACCACGGTGAGTAGAGAGTAAATATAGTGAGAGTTTTGGTTCCGGCGAGCTTGAAGCAAAGTGCTTATGTTGAGTGTTTCAAAAGATACTGGTGCTCAATAACCAAGTACTCACCACTAATTACTCTTGCTGATGACACCTTCTCTCCAGGGACCTGAAATATGTAATGATATAAAGGGAATCAAGCTCGACTATTGGGTTACTGGATATGGTAAGATATTTTGCCTGTTTTACGATTCTGACAAATGAATTTCGTCATGTGTTTCCTTATCATCTAATTTAACCCTCTAGGAACGGGTGGAACCTTCCATGGTGTTTCCAAGTACCTCAAGGAGAACAGCCCAGGCACGAAAATCATCCTTGCCGAACCTGGTGCTGCTAACCTTATTGGATCTGGAATACAGACGGAACGTAATGCTGATGGCAGCCCAGCTAGTAGCCACCCTGCCTTTGCTGCTCATCCAATTCAAGGATGGTAAGTTCTTTTGAGGCATGCTCATGTTTCATGCTGGACTCCTTGCCAACTCTAGTCTTCATTTGTGTGGCATTTGTTACCAACAAACAACGATAGGACACCAGATTTCATTCCATTGGTGCTTGAAAAAGGTCTTGGTCGTCAGGATGAAATGATAGAGATTCCTGACGGGGCGGGAGTCGCCATGTCTCAATCTCTCGCTCGGAACGAAGGTATCCTAACTGGAATTTCGGGCGGCGCTACGATGTGGGCGGCAGTGGAAACTGCGAAGAAGGCTCCGGAGGGTTCGGTTTTGGTTGCAATGCTTCCAGATACTGGAGAGCGTTACCTTAGCACACCACTGTTTGCGAGTATTGCAGCGGATATGAACGAGGAGGAACTCGAAATTGCAAGGTCTACGCCGAGTTTCATTTTGGAACCTGTTGCCTCATAGAGTAGTGCAAGTCCATCAAATACTCTTTTGAGAGGATATCACAAATATGAGTGGCGGTTGCGATTAGATCTCTGGCCACCTAACAATTTCTCTTCGAGTGGCGAGAGTAATGTTCTGAATGTTTGACTAAGTTAAGTCACGATGTGGTTGTCAGATTACTTAAGAAAAAAGTGTATAGAATTTGAGTCCTTAACCCTGCAAAGATAAAAGATAATTATAAAGGATGATCTCCTCACATGCGTTTGTTTTTGGGTATGACGAGTCCAAAAGGAATCGTATTCTAGCAGAGTTGAAAAATGATGGATAGTTCATCACCACTTCTTTGCTTCACAATGCCATAATGTCTATCTTGAAGAAGTTGTTGTTTGCTATTGTGGTGTATCGCTACACGGATCGCGAATTCTCTCTGGAGCTTGTCCTCTCTTTTCCTTCTCGGGCGAATAAAAGATGCGAAGCGAACTCTTCAAACTCAATGACAAACAATGGAAGATGCACCAGTGCAGTGTATGCATGAGCATGACGGTAGGCTGGATGATGATGACCCCTCTCCTCACCTTTCCCACGATTATTTATCTAAATACCGCAACACCAACAAAACAGCAGTTCAAACTGGATGAAACTGTTCCTTATAACCCAAATGATATTGTCCAAATTGAGCCTCAGAATCAGCATGTTCGGCGCAGTTGCATTTAGTGGACCAATTAGTAGTAGAAAATTGTTTGTTTCGGCATTTTCAGCTGGTGGCGAGAGTATTGGCCGCGTCGCCACAGTATCATCTAAACAATCTCGCCTTTTCGCTAAAGCACGTGGAGAGGGGTACGGACCGCCCCTTAATAACATTAGTGAGACTGTAGGGAATACTCCTTTGGTGAAAATATCAGATCGAATCTGCCCCAAGGGACGCACCATCTATGCGAAATGTGAATATTTCAATCCGTTGTCGAGCGTGAAGGATAGATTTGCGCTGGCAGTTATTGAGGCTGCCGAAAAGGATGGATCATTGAAACCGGGTATGACTGTAGTAGAGGCAACTTCTGGCAATACTGGTATTGGTAAGTTAATACTAGATTATGGAAGTTGATACGTTCTTCTACTTGTACATTGCGCAGCCATTTCAACAAGCAAAACTCTTATTGTCTATTTTTGTCACAATCTTCAAAATGCAATAGCTGTAGCCATGATGTGCGCCCAACGTGGGTATCCCTGCGTCATCACAATGGCCGAACCATTTAGCGTCGAACGTAGAAAGTTGATGCGCATGCTTGGTGCCAAGGTGATTGTGACGCCCAAAGCAGGAAAGGGTACCGGCATGGTTGTAAAGGCACAAGAACTGGCTAGGAAGCATGGATGGTTTTTGTGTCGTCAGTTTGAGACGGATGCTAATTGGCAAATTCATTATGATACCACGGTGAGAATGTCGTTAGTGAATGACTTAAAGAGGCGCTCATCATCCTCAACTTCCTCCTTTTTTGTTCCTGTCACTACAGGGACCTGAAATCTGTAATGATATGAAGGGAATGAAGCTCGACTATTGGGTTACTGGATATGGTAAGATATTTTGCCTGTTTTAAGATTCTGACAAATGAATTTCGTCATGTGTTTCCTTATCACTTATCATCTAATTTATCCGTCTAGGAACTGGTGGAACTTTCCATGGTGTTTCCAAGTACCTCAAGGAGAACAGCCCAGACACTAAAATCATCCTTGCTGAACCAAGTTGCGCCAATCTTATTGGATCTGGAATACAGACGGAACGTAATGCAGATGGTAGCCCAGCTAGTAGCCACCCTGCCTTTGCTGCTCATCCAATTCAAGGATGGTAAGTTCTTTTGAGGCATGCTCATGTTTCATGCTGGACTCCTTGCCAACTCTAGTCTTCATTTGTGTGGCATTTGTTACCAACAAACAACGATAGGACACCAGATTTCATTCCATTGGTGCTTGAAAAAGGTCTTGGTCTCCAGGATGAAATGATAGAGATTCCTGATGGAGCAAGTGTTACCATGACTCAATCTCTCGCTCGGAACGAAGGTATCCTGACTGGAATTTCTGGCGGCGCCACTATGTGGGCGGCAGTGGAAACTGCGAAAAAGGCTCCGGAGGGTTCGGTTTTGGTTGCGATGCTTCCCGATACTGGAGAGCGTTATCTTAGCACACCATTGTATGCGAGTATTGCAGCGGATATGAATGAGGAGGAATTGGTAATTGCAAGGTCTACGCCGAGTTTCATTTTGGAACCTGTTGCCGCATAGAGTAGTGCAAGTCAATCAAATACTCTTTTGAGAAGATAGAATTTCAAGAATGTTGCGTCAATTAGATTTCTGACCACCTAACAATTTCTCTCAGAATGATTGTAATCGTGTTTCGCTGTAGTTAATCAAAGGAGAGTAACGGGCAGCAGGAAAAAGCCATGAATGATAGAATGTATCAACAATTAGGTCAAATGAAATAAATGATTGAAGATATTGTTCTATACTTCTAACTAACTTAGTGCATAAAGGATCATTTTGTCAGACATTATTGTTATTACTATGAATTGTTGAATAGAGACACCCAATCTGTACAAGAAAGTGTATCTAGCAACCATTCTACGATGCATCCGAGAGTTGATCCCACGTGCTCTCTGTCATATCATCATCAAGAGGAAGGAGCCCTAAAATACCAAACGGACCTGCTGTTTTACCAGAGTCGTAATCTATGCATTGAACAAAAGCCGAGCAAGGAGAGAAAGGAATAATTGATTGTTCTCTACACTCTAACTCATCTTCGCCATCATTCATCTTTCTAGTCGGTACTTGGAGTACATCTCGTGTCTCTTTTTCTTGAATATACTCGTCTGATCGGTAATGCTCATCGGGGTGGGAATCCCAAATAATTTTCTCTTCTACAAATTCATCCCATTGAACACTGCTGCTCCGTGCGGTGAGCGACGATGACGATTTCACGGGCAAAGCTCTGTACTTATCATAGTATGATCGTAATTCCGGTGTGGATAAAACTTCATATGCAAGGCTGACCGCCTGGAATTTTTTTCGCACTTCATCTGGGACATTGTATAAACTTTGTAGCCCCCCAACTCCATCTGTCACACTAACGCCTGCGTTCACCAGTGCTGCTTTCCCCTGGGTGAGGTATGCCTTTCGTAATGCAGCGGCCTCGGCGGATGGTTGGATACGTAACACCTGATACAAACTCAAATTTTCTCCAAATGCATCGTAGATGATGCCGAGACCTGCTTTCGACCTGGCTTTGGGAGACGAAGCATCGAACTTCCCCTTTCGTAATGCCGACGGAGGGGTCGACGCAGACGAAGTAGAACTACTTTGTCGTGCGGCGACCAAAACTCTCTTATTCTTTCTCCCAGCCATAGCTAAATTGATAGACCACTGTTTACACTTGTCCTCGATTCAAATCTGTGCTAAGAACGCTACCTTATTCTGAATTATTTGGTCCTCGGCCGCTGCAATCAAGGTCTAAGTAATGGTATCACCTCATTCCTCTTTCCTCTTCATCGTGGTTCGTCGAGAGGTCCTGAAAATTTGGATTGTACTGATTCCTATGTACATAACCTCGTGCAGCAAAAAAATTGGATGTTGAAATCGAGAACTCTCCTTTTTCACCGGACGGAGGGAGAATTGAAACAGCTTCCAGGTGGAAGAAGGGAGCTGCGTTTTCCTCGTGGTGGGCCAGACGGACCGGCTTGGCCGCAGGATCTCTCTGCTGGAAGCGAAAAGAGAAAAGAGAGAAATGGAGGCGAAAAATGAAATCCTCGTCCACCATGTCAGTCCAGGCAATGATTTCCAGCCGCTAATCTGGGATCAAGCAAGACAGAAGAGTCATTGGTTGGTGTGGAATCATTGTTGCATGCAACACTCGACCACCCGCATCGTCCATACCGGTGATATATTAGATTATCAAAATCGAACCAACAGACTGAACTACAACGGGGAGCAAATCCCTCTTTTTTTGACCAAGTTCTATCGTGCATTGCTCAACCACCATGTCCACCGCCACCACCGACAACCCCCAGGTGCAAGTCGCCCTAGGGGTGGCCGTCGTCGTCATTATTCTCATTGCTTTCTTCTCCAAAGGTACCGAAGAGGCCTCGTCGAAAAAGAAGGGGACGGGGGGGAAAGCTGGAGTCGCTTCGTCCTCTACAACTTCGTCGACGGCTAAGAAATCCAAAAAGAAGAAGACAACGGCTCCAGCGCCACCAGCAGCCAAGGCCAAGGTCGCACAATCCTCGGAGAAAAAGGTTGTTATTCAAGAGCCAACCCCTACCGTTGTGGAAGAGGCACCCGAGCTGGAGCCCGAGGCGAAAGTTGCGGCCTCCAAAAAGAAGAAGAAGCCCAAGAAAAAAGTCAACGGCAATTCCACTCCTGGCGAATCCAAAAATGTCACCTTCGCATCTTTGTCCACTGAGAAGAACACTGTTGCTAACGATTCCGATGATGACGATGATGATGACGATATTGAACTCTGGCGTATCCAATCGGCAAAGAAAAGCAAGGGGGCAGCCAATGACTTTGCGAAGCGAGCCGCTGCCAACAAGGAACGGGATCGCGTTCGTGCGTTGAAGCGGCAGGAAGAGAAGGCCAAAGCTGAGGCCAAGGCCAAGGCGGATGCCGCAGCTGCAGAGGCAGAGGAGAAGGCTCGTAAGGAGCGGGAAGAGGCTGCGGCGATTGCGGCGGCTGCGGCTGCGGCTGAATTGGAGAAGAAGAAGAAGCAGCAGCAGCAGGTCGAGGCTTCCGCCAAGTCGAAACTGAATGGTGGTGCAGCTACTATCAATGGTGGAACTACTGTCGTTACTGACACCACCACTGAAGTCACTTCTGACGCTGAGAAGAAGAAACGCAAACGTAAAAAGAAGAAGGACAACGGGGCAGCACCATCCTCTGTGGCGTTGTCGTCGCGTCCTACTCTCGTCAAACCCGCACCTTCCCCAGCTGTCGAACATTGGGAGGTTGTGCCAAAGGTGGAGGAATGGCAGGAGGTGGGATCCAAGAAAGCGAAACTAAAGGCAAAGCTTGACTCTCCCAATACTGTCACTGCGCAATCAGGTGCTGGTGGAGGAGATGTCACGAATGATGCTGCCTTCTTTTCGGATGAGCCGATTGTGGAAGAAGCGGGCGAAACGTCTGCCACCCTCCCCGCAGGGGACGATCCCCTGATTTTTATTGGAAAGGGAGGTGCCACCATCCAAAACCTCCAAAACTCCACTGGGGCCAAGTTCCACTTGAACCGTTCGACGAATATTCTCACTATATCAGGATCTGAGGATGCTGTCCAGCTTGGCCTTGCTCAGGCGCAATCCATCCTTGATGCTGCAGCCGAACGCAAGGCCAATGAAACCCAAGAGAGTGTCACCTGGGGCTCCGATGCCATTAAGGCCGTGATTGGGCGGGGAGGTGCGAATATCCGCGCCGTGGAGGAGGTTACCGGCGTGCGCATTGATGCGGACGTGGATGCGGGGACACTTACCATTGTCGGAACTGCGAATCAAGTCGCCACTGCATTGACTATGTGCCACAATGCCGCGTTCGGCGAGGTCCAGGATATTCTCGAGTTGGGATCGCGTAATGCTGTCAACCTCGTGTATGGACCAAACTTCTCAACTATACGATCGTTGCAGGATACTACCGGGTGCAAGTTGGACATAACCCGCGGAAGTACGGTGCTCAAATTGGCAGGGTCGAGCGAGGCAGTTGCCGAGGCCACGGCTCGTATCCGTGCATTGCTTGAGGCGAATCGTGGATTCGAAATGATCATTGAGAATTCAAAGGTGGGGGCAGTGTATGGTAAAAGTGGTGAGACATTGCGTTCCATCCAAGAGAGGACGGGAACGTTGGTGGATGTCTCGCGCGGACCTACCCACGCCACGGTGAGTGTTATGGGTTCCGTCGAGGCAAGTGCACGTGCGCGTAATATGCTCCAACGCGCGATTGATGGGGAGGTAGAGCTCCAACCAGGCGAGGTGGCGGAGGAGATTGAGCTTGGATCGGCCACAGCCGCCGTGATTGGACGAGGAGGATCGAATATTGCTGAGTTGGAAAAGCGGCATGGGGTAAAGATCAATGTCCGATCCGAATTTCAAAAGGCTCGCATTGTTGGCAAGCCTGATAAGGTTCAAGCTGCTGTGAAGGATATCCTTGCCATTGCAAAGCCAATTCTTGATGCCGAGGAGGCTCAGAAGAAGGCAGATGATGCACTTCAGACTGGCGAGTCAGCTTGGCAAGTAGTTGGTGGAACCGATGATGCCGATGGATGGTAATCAATCTTATATGTGCGTATCAACAATGCATTAGTGGGGGGTGGGGATACTGAAATGAGACAATTGTATGAAAATAACGTCAAAGAAAGTGGAACAAATTCCAAGAAAAAATATCAACCGACTGCATTGTAGCAGGTAAAAAGTATGGTCGTGTTCTAGGGTAGCTCTATGGGAAACCGCGTAAAAAGTAGTATCGAAACATAATGGTTTAGGTATTATTCCCTCTAGACAGGATGTGATGTTTCAGCAAGATGTGGTGTTTTGTATTCTAACCGCTAGCGAGTTCCCTCACTAGGTTCGTTCAGCTCTCGAGAGAGAGGAGGGGGAAATAGGATACTAATTATTGAGACAACTAATTTACATTTTATGAATTCACATGCCCAACAACTTATACATTTTCATCCCCACGACGACGACCCAGTTCCATATTATTCGAAAGTATAAACTCCTGCCGACAACACGGACATTCCAACTCATAATTCAACAATTGTGCCTCCGTAGGCTCCTCTGAAAACCGTAACATCTTGGACTTGGTCCTACCCAAAGAAACAAGCCAATGTGTGATGCAATCCTCATGAAAGACATGTGTACATTCTTTGTTTGATGACCAAGACACGCGTTCGGATGGCTCGTATTCCATGAGACAAATGGTGCAAACATTTGGACAAATTTTACTCTTTCTCTTGTCATCATGTATGCCAGTGCTTGATGAATTAAGAATGTTACTATTGTCCACATCTCCACCCCCATCACCAATATCAACACCTTTGACTGCAGCACCGTTTTCCACCACCTTTGTCTTGCCTCCAAACAATCTTAATCGGAAATAATTTCCCCCTTTTTGAGTAGTATTATGTCCGTCGTTGTTGTCTTTGTCTGTGCATGGTAACAAAGTGGTAATGTCAATACCATCAAAATTGTGCCCCGGGGGTGGTATCAATATATGAGTATACTGAATAATCTCTTCCTCCTCTTGTTTGATTTCCTCCGTCCCGTCTTCTGTGGGACCTTCCGTGTTGTCACGACCCAAAGATCCTTTCTCACTCTCATCACTGGTACCGATGCTCTCGCGTCTAGTATTTCGTATTCTACTAAGTTTAGATGGAAGGGTAGGATGCTCTTCTGTTTCTTCCCCTGGATTGGCATCAACAATACGCAATTTTCCCTTCTCAGAATCCTTCGCAGTGCGAACCTGCTCCATGATAATATCATTGGTAGTTTCCGATGGTCCGTCTTGTGGAAAAATGACTTGATCACGCATCGACGAAGTTGATTTTGCAAATGTTGTCGTTGTGGCTGGTGCAGATGATGACGGTGCCGCTGACTCTGTCAACATGTGCTTCACTTCTAGCGTCTACACAAAAATTACAAGGGGGAATACGGGATGGATGGGGCGAGTATTGGGCAGGATGAGAGCATGCACGATGAGAACACTACTTTGAGGATAATGCACTCTTGGAGGCTTACCAATGAAAACGGATGCAATTTGTAGGATAAATGCGAGGCACGAAGGCTGTCAATTTCAAGCTTGCGGGCAGGTGAAAGAAGTTCCCACAATACTTCGCGGCCACTGAGGAGAGAATACCGAATACCACCACAAGAATGCCGAAGGAGAAGCGATGCACAGGATAATCAGGTTGTGGAGAACAATGTTAGGACTTGATTTCACAGCGGCAAGGAAATATTCTCTACGAGAAGTTGTTCTATTTTCAAAAGAGACTGTTTTCTGCGACTCACCCATTGCCGTTGTTATCGGAAGTACTTATTTCCTCCTCATATCCACAACATCGAATAGCAAACCGGTGACACACTCGCTGCACAATTCGTTTGCTTGGTATGCAAAAGAAGACCACAAATATGAATACACCCCAAATGATGAATACGGTGAGACGGGGATCGTCCCAGGAAGGATTTTGGGAGCTTGACATGATAAATGATAAGCACAGTATGGAGTTGGAGTCTAGAGAGTGGTTAAATAAAATGGGGGTGGCGACAGAGCTTGAAAGAGATGATGACAGCAGCGTTCGGGAAAACCATGAAGTCAAGAGGATTATTCAGCGCTGACGCAGGAGTAGAAGATTGTAGATATCTCTGGGGAAAGTGGGAAGCAAAGGATGGGAATGCGAAGTTTGAATTTTGGTTAAAGTTAAAGTTAAGTGGGTGTCGTGTATCTCCTACCTATCTGTTTGTGCTCGTTCTTGCTTGCGGCTGATTGTTCCGAATCGGGTTCTCTTCTTCGCAATTTGGCGATGGTCTGCGATAAGTACTGTAAATATGGTATGGTGGGCTGAGTTTGGATAGGTAGACGACCTCTCTCTCTCTATCGTACGATCTACTAATGAGTGTCATCATTTTTTGTTTCGCAGAATGATATGTGATATTTAGCGATAACTTGCAAGAAAATTCCGTCAGTCTATCGTACGATACTTCATTCAGCTTCCATCCGGTCATCCGCCCGGTCATTAAGATCACTCTAGATATTCATCTATTATCAATTATCATCTATCATCACTATTCTCCATCTCTATTCTCTTCCCAATCATCCTTTTATTTTTTATCCTCTTTCTCTCTAAAAAGGTACTCTCTGATAATACCTTTGGAATAAAGAATGTCAGTGTGTCAATGAATACCAATGACCTCGTGTTGATCCACGTTGATGGTGTCGACTGGATCCGATGATGCGTTGAAGCTCCTCCAAGCCATATCCGAAATCTGATGGATTCTTCAGTCTTCGATCCCTTTGTTGGGGGCAATAATGATAATGTGAATGTGAACAGCAGCGATAATGATGATGGTAATTGCATGAAGAATGAGATTAAAACTTGCAGCAGCGGTGGTTACAGTGAGCCTCACCCTCCAATGCACAACGATGATGATTGTGGGAATCTTCTCAACATGATCTTAGACTCCTCCTCTTCTATCACTGCGACTGCGGATGCAACATGCGGTGATGCGATGGGTGCTGTTGCTGCTGCTGCCAGTAGTAGTAGGAGTCATAATGAGAGTGTGTCTCTGGAAATATTCGGCGGCAAGCCCGGCGATGGCATTATATCTTGCAACGATCAGTCTACGGGAGATAATGCAAGCGCATCCAAAAATCCTCGGCAGGCAAGTACTATTTCAGAACAGGATATAATGGTCCTACTTGGTGGTGCAGATACTATTGCACAACAACAGGATGATGAGACGGATGTTTACATTATGAAAGGACCAAATTTGGACAATCCTAGTTCAGCCGATGAGTGGGATGACGATGAATATGATTCGCAGAATGAGGGAGATCTAATTGACATGGTGGGTTGGGACCTTCGTCGGCGACGGAACGACGATGAAAATGATGAATGCGCTGCTCCGTCTCACTCGTATGGCGTGGACAAGAACACTCCTACACTGAACGTAAACGCCAAGGGAACGAGGAATGCCATCGCAAACGATAGACGACAGGAGAAAGGTAGTAGGCTCGGTTTGTTTGGAGGGTGGAAAAGTGATCGGAATACCAAGGTAGTGGAGGTTGGTGGGGGCGACGATTTCACACCGATATCATTGACCGCCACATCGTTATCGTCATCTTTATCCACCCCATCATGGTCCAATGTTTCTGCTGCTGCATCCAATGCGCCTCCTGCCTCTGATAGTGGCGGGAGTCGTTTTTTTCGTAGACGTGGTAATAATGCATCGTCCATATCCATCCCTCCAGAAAATTCATTCGTCGGCAGTGACACATCGTATCTCAAGGTGCCGTGTGATGGCATTGACGAGGCTGCCCTAGCCTATGGAGAAGGTGGCATTACTGGTGATACTATTGACCGTCACAGTGTTTATGACGGTGAAAATGATGTCAGTAATATCGTCTCTGGGGAAGATTCAGTAGAGGAGGAGGAAGAGAAATCTCTCGACAATCGATTGCGTGTGGGGGATCATATATATGTGTGGCAATCGTATGGTATCAACCCTCGTGCATATCAGCGTCATGCTGTGGTGTTTAGTGTCACAAAGTGCTTGGATGGAGAGTCTCTAAGGGACGAAGATGAGGGGGGCCTCTCCTTTGACATTGGTACATTGTATTCCAATCAGGAGGAGGAACAGGACATCGAGGTGACGGTAGTTTCGTTCTATCACTTCCAACAATATCATGCATCCCATGGAGCTGCACGAGTACAGCAAGCCGCGTCCGGTGATCGTCGGGGCAAACGGTCAGGATGCAAGCGCGAATCCCTCGAGGAATTCATCGGACAGGATGGCTGGAAGAAGCAAAAGCCTGTAAATAAGGTACGGTATGGACGCAAGGTTAAAAGGGGCTTGTTATCACAGAAGGCTGGAGTGGGAACCGCATTAAAGAAGGATGAGGTTGGTCTCATACTTGCACGTGTTCAATACCTTTTGGATCATCCGGACCATCTACCCAATCATAGCGCTTTGAGTGCTAATGGCGAGTGTGCAAGTTTGTGGTGCGTCACTGGACGGTGGTGCACTCTCCAAGGTGCGAGTATACTGGCCATCACATCCGTAGGACAGGCTGGTGGAGCGCTTCTAGCAGGTGGAATATTAAGCAACCTAACGATATTGGTGCCCATGCCCGGTGTTTGGGGTATGGCGGGCTGGTGGTGGTATGTACCGGCCACTGTGGCATATCCATTCCTTGTTCCGATGCTAGTGACACTGGGTATGGCGAGTTTAGTTCCCTTGGAGATATTACGACGCAATCGTAAGAAGTGGAGGGGTATTACCGATGGATTGAATCATCAATTTTGGTCGGACACATCGGATGCGGTCAAGGAAGAATACTTTGGAGTCATGGCCACTGCTGAGAAGCAGGCGGAGATGAGAAGTTTCTTCGGCGTTCGAGATGGAGATGTGAGCACCTCCGATGATGCACGATATATGCCCGTGGGTGGGACACCAGGTGAGCCCGATGGTAGTGATGATGATGAAGATGAGGCAGTGGCAATACAAAAAATGGAGATGAATTGTCAGCACATCGCCACGGATATGAATGTGGATGTGCATTTATCGGGTAGGCATCCGAGCAAGGAGCGTCCGAAGGGAGGTGGAGGTTGGGGTAGCTTTATCAGTAGTTTGACGAAGAAGGAAAGTGAGATGAGTAACGGTGCAATGGAAACTGAGCGATTTCATTCGTCATATTGATAGACTATCATCTAGATACTTGCAGATACTTCTTGCCCTCCTCTAACTTGAATATTAAATTATTTGTTATGCACAAACGGGGGGATCGTATTTATCTACAAAGCCCTCTTTTTTAATTTTCCTTTTTTTCAGTCGCCCTTTTACCTCCGCCGACCGATGTTAATACTAATACCAATACCCAATACCTCCCAAACCAAAACCAACTCAACGACGTCGATCAAATAAACTGGTCGAGCTCAACGATGAACTCTATTCCCAGTAACAATGACGGTTTTGATGAGGATGAGAGTGCCGGTGGCAGCTCTTCGGTCCGAGTGGAACGATTACGCGAAAGGACACAGCGGCACCGAGAACGGCTTCATAGAGCCAAGCAATTTCACCAAAATTCACAGCAGCAGCAATCGCAGCAGCAACTGCAACAAGAAGAGCAACAGGAAGCGCAGCAAAAGAGTCACAGAAGATCCTCGTCAGATTCATCTGGATCCATTTCGACGGCCTCGTCGTTGCGTCGTGGCCCAGTGGGCGCTGCTGCTAGCAATAGCAATGCCCCACCTCCGAAGCAGCCTCAGCAGTTGTCAATTCAGAAGCTTGACCCCCCCAAATCGTCACCCGTGGCTTCCCGACGTTCCAGTAATACTCAAAATGACGCCGATCTTGCGTCGCAAGTGGCATCAAGTGTCATCAGTGAAAACACTCTTGTTGCCGCAAGTGCAGCATCTGCCAAACCAAAAAGTCAGCAAACAATACAGCAGCAGCAGCAGCAGCAGCCTATACAAAAGCAATATAATCAGCCCCCACCGTACAAGCAAACTCCACCATATCCCACAACTCACAGGGCAGGACCCGTCTTAGTTTCGGTCGAATCGCCTCTCCCTCCACTAGTGCAACGTTCCCTTGGGGATAGGTCGTTTGACAAACGGAAGAATGCTGCTCTAGAAATTGAACAGCTTGTGAAATCTTTAAACGAAGCACACAACGTCCCAATGATCTCATCAATTATTGCTGTGCTAGCCAAGGATTTTTGCACAAGCATGAACGCCAACTATCGTAAGGGTGGATTGATTGGGATTGCCGCCACAGCAATCGGGTTAACGGGAAACGCACGGAGTCACTTGGACGGTCTCCTTTTTCCTGTTCTACAATGCTTCGATGATCCAGAAAGCAGAGTTAGATACTACGCATGCGAGAGTTTATATAACATAAGCAAAGTTGCAAGGGGGAGTATATTGCGGTACTTCAATCAAATTTTTGATGGATTGACGAAATTGTTCGCTGACGTGGATGTGGATGTCAAGAATGGTGCCAATTTGTTAGATCGATTGATCAAGGATATTGTTACTGAGAGCGAAACGTTCCACGTCGAGCACTTTTTGCCTTTATTAACCACTTATATTCGAAGAACAAATCCGTATATTCGGCAATTACTTGTGGGTTGGATCACAGTTCTAGACTCAGTTCCTGATATTAGCATGATTGATTACCTTCCAGACTTTCTCGACGGATTGTTCAATATGCTGAGTGATTCAAATCGCGAGATCCGGCAGGCAGCTGACAGCGCATTATCGGATTTTCTAAAGGAGGTAAAACACGCCACAGTGATCGAATTCGGACCGATTGTGTCGATATTGGTCAATCAAAGTCTATCCAAAGATCGATTAAATCGTTTAACGGCAATAACATGGATCGAGGAACTTATCCATCATCCTTACTCGGGAGGGGATGTCTTCTTACCACATCATGCTGAGGTTTTGAGTGCTATACTCTACTGCATTTCTGACTCAGAGGAACAAATTTGTCTTGCTGCCGAACGCACGAATGTTGACTTGCTTTCGTTG
>JALLAX010000152.1:0-15301 GCA_036939555.1 Discostella stelligeroides
GTTACACGAAGCAGCAGAAAAATGTTGGTCTTGGGTCATCTCCTGCGTACACTGCAGGTTAGAGAAAGCTAAAATCAATATCTTTTGAACAACTTTTGAAAAACATCTTTTGATTCGGCTCCCCATAAGGTAATTTACCTCAATGGATAATGCATATCTTCCATGTACTTCTACGATACCAGGTATCTTTGTTGCCTGCGAGCGAAGGACGAGGATAGCTATCACAGGAGGAGTTGAGGTAACTCA
Organism: Discostella stelligeroides; assembly: GCA_036939555.1. Classification (NCBI taxonomy): domain Eukaryota; phylum Bacillariophyta; class Thalassiosirophyceae; order Thalassiosirales; family Thalassiosiraceae; genus Discostella; species Discostella stelligeroides. The sequence goes on from JALLAX010000152.1 coordinate 247, forward strand.
CCTCGTTGCGCGTCTTCTTGCCCCTGCGCCAGTTTTCGATGATTGAGCCCCCTGAACTATGATATGACGGACAGGTGGTCTCCATTATACCTGCATCAACATGCTTCTGTTAGTTGTCTTCCCTTCTTTCTGGGGTGGACCTCGCGTACGTCCGCCTGTCGTCGGAAACGGGGACAAGACCAAAAAGTATCTCATATCTCACCCACCTCTCTCTCTCCTTTCACCTCCTATCCCTATCCCGACCTTCACAATATTTCATCTTGACCTTCTGCAATCGGCAAACAGAAGAGATGTGTTCAGGAATGATTAACAAGGATGGCAATGATTCGAGTTTGCCACGTACCTCAACACGAAGCATTGACGACGACAACGACAGAAACAACGATGAGGATGAGGATGAGACAATAAAAGGTGGTGCAAACGCAAACGATGACATGCCATTGTTTACTATCCCGGCGAGCAGTGTCTCGATGTCGAACTGGCAAAGCATTTTATCTGTTGCATCTGCGCATCAGGAAGCGATCAATAATAGCCTCCATGATAATCGCGCTCGTGCGATCTCATTGATCGATGCGAGAATGAGAGCGGAACCACCGCACCTGTTACTCCCGCTCCCACTCCATCATAACTCGTTTGCTCCGTCAAGATCGGAATTCTATCCTCCTCTTCGATCGCCACAAGCAGCAACATCAGCAACCTGGAGTCTCCCACTGAACTACAATCAATCAATCAATGCGGTGAATAATACCTTCCTCGCATCTGGATCTGGATCTGGACCTGGACAATATCGTAGTCATGGTCATCAGGAATGGCCCGATACACTACTGAGATACGGTGGGCCTGCAGCAACAGCCAGAACTCCTCATCATATGATTCATCCTATCTCAAATTACGGCATGAACACAACACATACAATGCACGTCGATCAAAATGCGTTTCGGCAAGGTGGCTACTTTCATCAAGACCAAGACGCTTCTTCCACCTTTGATCCATTTCATTATTCTGCATGGAATAGTCTGCTAACGCATCAAGCAGCAGCAACACAAGCGACGCGTCCTGACAGTGCCACGACAAATACTTCTAGTGCTGATAGTCTACAAACTGCCGAGCAAGCACAATTGCAACCACATTACCCGACAAGAAGTTACATCGGCTCTCACGTGACAAGGCTCTCTATTCCCTCTGACGCTTCGGTCCTTGATCGAGTCAACAACTTCCTTCGAGGTGAATGCATTGAAATATTCACAGTGACACCGAGCGACCTTCAGTGTTCAGGTGGAAAGCCATCGTATCCCAACAATGTAGGCCAAGTTGGATTTCGCTGTTCGTACTGCAAAAATCTTCCTCGTGGAGTATTAGCCAAACAGGCGAACTTCTTTCCTTCGCGGCGGGATACTATATTCGAGTGCGTGCGGAATTTCAAACGATCGCATCTCGAGGCTTGTCCGTGCATTCCCGAGGCGGTAAAAGCAGAATACAAGAGGTGGATCGAATCGGATGATCCTCGTAAGAAATCTCACCAGTATTTGAGAGCCTACTATGCTGAAGCAGCAAGTGAGATCGGGCTTGTTGATGATACTACCAAGCGAGGTTTAGGGTTTGGTCGACAACCCAATACAAGTGGTACTCCATCGGAGGGACTCCGGTTACTGATTCAAGCCGCGGAACATCCTGATACACCGGCATCTGTCTGGAAGACTCAAAAGAAGGACCAGGCTATCCACATGAAGAAATTTGAGCATATTGCAAGTTCCGGAACAAGGAATGTCATTTTGAATGCAAGAAGAACTCCAACTGACCTTGTCTATCCGCAAGATTTTCCGACTGTACCTGACTTTGATTTTCTACTCCTTCATCAACTTTGTCCAATTCAACCAACTCAGTCGCAGTCGGTGTTAGAGAAGAAAGGACTCGGCGAGATTGACCTCTCTTCTCTATCCGGTCTGTGCTGCAAGTACTGTGCTCGTGCCAATGCCATTTCAGGAAGGAACTTTCTTCACAAGGGTGTCTATTTCCCAACGAGTGCTACCGCCATGGTAGATTCCAGTTTTTCACAAACGCTATTAAACCATATCATGAACTGCAATCATGTTCCGAATGATATCAAGAGCTCATTGGATGAGCTTAAAGGCCTTGCTGACACCCACAATGTAAAGACAAGAAGAGGAATCAAGAGAAGGTTCTTCGAGAAGATATGGGAAAGAATTACAAATTACTTCAATAAATGATTTAGTACACGATAGAGATAAAATAGGATATATTGATACATTGTTCCAAACTCCAAGGAATAAAATTACGAGTCATTATGAACCGCTCAATTATTGGATTTGTGTAAAATTTTCTCCTTATTTTATAGGGAACAGAAATATTCATTCTCTACTACTGCTTCTCCACGTTTATGCTGTCCGTACTCTATCATCTCTCCCCTCCCCGCACATCATTCAGCTCGCCTCTCCTCTACGCCTCCACCAACACAGCGTTCGTGGTCTTACTCAGCAACTCGCACTTTCCACCCGCACCCTCAATGGCCTCCCGTGCGGCCTTTGTAAAGGCATGCGCCTGTACGGTAACACCCTTGGCAGTGAAATCTTCCCGTCCCACCACCACCTTGTGGATGTTTTGCTTGGCCTTGGTAATGGACCCAGCCTCGAGGAGTGAATCGAAATTGACCGTGGATCCTTCGGTGACGCCATTCAATTCATCCAGCTTGATAAGATTGAAAATGGTCTTTTCGTGTCCAGGACCGGTGAGTTGGCCGGGGAACTTGGGCAACCGACGGTAGAGCGGCTGCTGTCCACCCTCGAAGCCGGGACGGGTGGGCCGACCGGCACGAGACTTTTGACCACGCATCCCAAAGCCGCAGGTGGCACCCTGACCAGCGGAGATACCACGACCCTTGCGACTTTTGCGTTTGCGACTTCCCGGTGCGGATCGTAGGTTGTCGAAGGTGAATTCATCGACGTGCAGAGCGGACTCATCGGCGGTGCGGCGCTTCCAGTCGTAAATTTTCATGGATAGGTTGGATGATGATGACCGGGTGGTGGAGGCGGAATGGCTGGGGAAGTTGCGAGGGGTGAAAGACGAGAAGGCCGCGGCGGCGGAGATTACAGCCGCTAAAATTAGCGTTCGGACCATGGTGAGAATTGGTTCTATTATTATTTTTCCTCGATGATGATTGAGATGCACTCTCTCTCTTTCCTCTTTCACTCTCACGACAACCACTGGATTGATGTTGTGTTCTTGTGCTGTGTGTGTTCTTGAGTGATGCCTCTCGCGCGTGTGTGATGTTCGTGAGGTTGTTGTGTGTGCGTCAGTCAAAAAAAGAGCTCATTACCCATCGCCAAAAATAGTTCGAGCACCCGCCATTTTTTCTAAAGAGGGTGGGCTTGTCGGCTTGTCACGAACAGACAGACAACAACATAAAAAGCAAGGGGGGTGGGTGTTTGTGAATGAATCTCCACATCTATCCCAAATCCCAAGCCCAAGCTCTTCCTCTCCGGCATTTTTTCCGTCGATCGGCACCAGCAGCAACAACAACAAAGGATGGCCAAGGCGCTGTGATTGATCCTTCTCTAGAGACATCATCATTCTGCTAAATACAAATACCATCTCCACTCACTACCTACGATTCCAATAGTTCGAGGTAGAGACTGGGAGCGTTCCATTACTCTACCTGAACCCAAACCAAACGTCCGATCAACCCTCCCCTTCATGCTTCGTCGAAACCAATCCCCAGCCTCCTCTCTTAACAGCAGTCATCATAGCCACATCAGCAGAAGCATCAGTAGCAGTAACAGCATCCATACTATCGATATCGAATTATTAAACAATAATCACAACACTAGTAGTGCAAACAACAACAGTATGATGAATGCCGACGACGCAGACATTCCATCTTCTTCTTCCTCCTCCTTGCCCATCATGTCTCCAGCACCACTATACTCATCATCATCATCATCATCGACCATGAACATGAATCGATCGGAATCCATGGCCTATGCGTCACATACTTCCCTTGGCATACAGTGGTCGAAATTCGTTTATTTTGTTCGATACAATACCAAGACATTTGTCATCGGTGTGGGACTAGTTTTGGTTGTATTAGTTTTGCTCATGGATAGCTCGGATGGTAGTGGGGGGAAAGGAGGTGCTGCTGGATTCGGTAGGGGGGGAAGTTACATTCGCGGCAGTTCCAGTAGTTCCTACGCCCGAGATCATTGGGGTGGGGCCGTCCATCCAGGATATTTCACCGTCCAAGATTCGGTGATAGATGATCACACCTATCGCTTTGCGGCGGTTACCGATTTGGACAAATTGAGCGTGGTGAAAGATTCCAATAAGCCATTGTTTCGATCGACGTTGCTTCCCGGAATCTTGACTCGGGATGTTACCACCCAGCGGTACAGCATTGAATTTGAGAAACCACGCACTCTCGTGTCACAACACAATGAGGCAGGAAGGGGTATGGAATTGTCGGAATTGACCGTGTATCAAAATCGGTTGCTTAGCTTTGATGATCGAACGGGCACTGTGTTTGAGATACTATCGAGTGACGATGGGAATGACTCATATGTTGTACCTCGATTTGTCATCACCGAAGGAGCCGGTGATACTGACAAGGGTATGAAATGGGAGTGGGCCACCATTAAGGACAATGAACTTGTACTGGGTAGCATGGGAAAGGAATTCACTGGTCCAACTGGAAAGATTGAGAATACGAATAATATGTGGGTGGCGATGTTGAATGAACGTGGCGAATTGCGAAGAGAGGACTGGGCAAGCAAGTTTGACTTTGTCAGATCGTTGGTCGGGGCAAGTCCTCCAGGATGTAAGTTGTGCGGATATTGTGTCATCGATTTAAATGCACTATTTGACTGCATTTTGCTCACCCATTCGTGCTTACCGTACTGAACTATTCATTCAATTCAGACATTGTAATGGAAGCCATTTTATGGTCAGACCATTTGCAGCGCTGGGTATTCTTACCAAGACGAATTTCTACCATTGAGTACGATGAAGTCGCTGATGAGCGATTGGGTAGCAATAGAATGGTACTGGTGAACGATAAGTTCACCGAGGGTGAAGTGGTAGAGATTAAGATGAAGCCGTCGGATTTGGATCCATTGCATGGATTCTCGACGTTTGCATTCGTTCCGGGAACGAACGATCAACACGCCCTAGCTGTTCGGTCGGTGGAAGAAGATTGTACTGGTGCAGTGGAAGATTGTAAGCAACGGTCGTACGTTATGGTGTTTAACGTAATGACGGGAGAGGTTTTAATGGACGAAGTTCTCATTGATATCGCGGAGAAGTTTGAGGGTATTGAATTTGTGAATATTTACACGCATCCTCCGAAGTGGAGTTAGATTTGAGAAATTATTGACTGTGTGATAACTGTCATCATGGTACGCTGGAAGTTCAAACATTATTTAATGTTCATGGAGCAGATGATGAATAACATTCTGAAAGTTTAACTGATTAATTTTGCTTGAGCGATAATGTAAGATCAGAGCTTGAGATTTGTTTGGTTGGTTCAACTGTCGAACTCGAGTCCTCGCCAGACTCCAACCCTAACAAATCATGGTCTAAAAATGAATCAGGCACATTCCCTCCCAATTCCATGACATGTGTGTGGGTATTGGCAACATCTATATATTTCTCAGCCTGCAGGCGTAATCGCCCTCTCTCTTCATGAGTCAAATCACGCAGTTTTCTCGCTGGATTGCCTCCCCATATCTCACCTGTTTTCACAACAGCACCTCGCTCTATTACTGCTCCTGCCGCAACGAATGATTGACTTTCTACAACGCTTCCTGGTTTTAGTATGGCTCCCATACCAATTAATGATTCGTCACCAACCGTGGCCGAATGAATGTGTGCAGCATGTCCCACAGTGACATACCGTCCGATATTGGTATGACCTTCGTACGATGTGACAATGCATGCATCCTGAATATTGGTCCCCTCACCAACGTAAATTCCTCCTCCATTGGCACCCCCAATCGTTGGATGACCTACTCCACTTCCATCGTCGAAGAGTCCTGCATCTTGCTTGCGTTCGTAGCTTCCCACTGGTAAGCTCTTCCACTTTTCTTCTTCTTCTTTCGTGCGAATTGTATTTATACCATAGGCGGCAACATCTGCCTTGAGAATTGCTTTGTAAAAAATGGAAGTGTGTGGGGAGAGCTGGACATTGCCGATAAGCGTAGCACAAGGAGCTAGAAACGCGATGCTGTTGTTGTTGTTGGTGTTGTTGTGCGTTTCCATAATATTGCTAATGCTGCCACCACCACCACTACTTCCAATTTGCTTTAAATGCATGTTGCTTATTCCACCGGTACTAGTCAAACCAGGCACTAATGGTTCTCCTCTCCGTAACAATCCCATGATGGTTCGATGACGACTTAAATGATCATTGAACAAGTAGGGATCATCCGCGCCCATTCGTCGGCCTTGGCGGGCATGCGTCGAGGCCCAGATACCCGCACGGTCCAGCGCTTGGCCGGTCTCGCGGAGTGCCCGAGAGAGGACGTGTCGTACGACGGCGATGAATGATGGGGCAGGCATTGGCAGTTGTGGTTGTGGGGAGATAGATATCAATATCAATCACAATAGATATCGCAATGGTGAATTCGTGAGGCAACAATTTGGCGGGAGATGCGAGTTGAAATCTTCATTCTTCATCACATCACATCACATCATCCACAACTGCATCTGTCAGTTTCGGCACTTCACACTTCAATGAGGTTCGTTCTGGAGAGGAGTTGATATTAAACACTTACTTCTCGCTTCCTCCGACCAAATAACAATAACGGAATAGGTATCAGCCATGCCTCGTCATCGTAGTCGAGGAACTTCCAATCGGGATAGGATTGCAAAATCATTCTACGACTCCAAGCTTCGCCACAACCCCACCCTGCGTCGGCAGTGCTCCGATCGTCACGTCCTTGACGAAACTATCGACAAGTGGAAAGCCGAGGAGCGATTGGGCGGGAAACCAATATTAGGAGTGTCACGATCTGATATCATATTTAGTTTAAAGGGGAGATGGAAACTCATTGACTCCAAACTTACCCAAGAGAATATTATCATCTGGAAGGAAGACGTTGTTGGCCGTACCAACAACAACAACAGTAACATCAACAACAATGAGTTTGGTGACTTACGAGTGCCATCATTTCCATCAATTATTACTGTTTTGGATAAATCGACCCTGATTGCCCAAACTGTCGAGAGGATTCAAAATTCGCGCAAAGAATTGGAATCAAATAGAAACGGACTCGTTATCAGCAACATTGAATGGGAGAACATTGTTTGTCGTCTGGGTGTGCGCATCACACAGGAGGTGTTGATTCGAAACGAATCCGAAATTGATGTCTTGTGTACTATCCAAGGCGATGCCTTAAGAGATAAGGGTATATTGGTGGAAGGAGAGACTGGAGTGAACCTTTATGCAGGAGCATCCCATTGCATCAGAATTTCGTTCCTTCCAATGACCATCGGCGTGACAAAATCTTTACTCAGGTTCAACTTTGCACCCGTCGATTTTGATGAGGAAGATTCCATCGATGATACATTTTCCATTGTGCGGTACATATCCATCCGCGCGGGAGATCCCGACGATTACGACATTATCAAGCCAACTGCTCCGTATGTCAAGAAACAGCGCCGGCGCGAGGATGAAGACAAGTTCTCAAATCCAGTGCGTGAAAAGTCCGCGGTTGTTGGTGCAATGGCGCCGTTCGTCAAACCCCTTGGTCCGTACAAGATTCCAAGAGATTTCGGAAGATTTACCTTCCCTGAAAAAGAAGCGATTCGAAGAATTCATGAATTGTATGGTACTGGATTGTTTGGGGGTGAATGGGATGTAGGCGTTGGACGTCAAATTGATTATCCATCGTACCTAACCATGGATAATTATACAAAATGCTTGCAACACCTCTTTTGGATTGAAGAGTCACAGATGAATATTGACATCCGGACATTTGACTTGGATGATGCCGTGTTGACGAAGGAAGGTGGGCGTTACTTCAAGTTGCACATCCCAGGATTAGCCGAAAGCCGTCCGTCCGTGTTGAAGGGCGACAAGATCTTGATCTTTGTTAAGGGAGGGAGGTCTAATAAGTTTGAGGGAATCGTGCATCGTACCACGCAGGAACACGCCATCATTGACTTTCCCCGGTCGTTCTCCCAAATTTTCATCACTGGCTTGCGCGTTGACGTGCGTTTCACGTTNACTATATCCCCCTAATCAGTACATGTATGAAAATATTAAGGAACCGGCAAGACTGTGACACTTGTCGAATCGATTCTTCAAACTCTACGAGCTGTGGGATCTGACCAAAATTCGAGAGTGTTGATATGCGCTCCCTCCAATACTGCAGTGGATGTCGTCGTCGAAAGATTGGCACCATTCATCACTCGAAGTGATTTGCTTCGCCTGAATGCATTTAGCCGAGATAAAGCGTCCATGCCCACTTCAATAATTGACTTTACTCAGTATGACGATGAAAAAGAGTGTTTCATTACACCTGAGCCGCATGTCATCAAGAGCTACAAGATCGTGGCTACCACTGTGAGCTACGGAGGCCGACTCCCAAATTTTGGGATTCTTGACCATTTCACTCATATCTTCATTGACGAAGCTGGTCATTCAGTTGAGTGTGAAACCCTTGGTTGCCTAGCACTAGCAACGAAACAGACCACCAGTGATAAGCCAGCGATAGTTCTTGCTGGGGATCCAAAACAATTAGGACCCATCATTCGAAGCAATATTGCAAAGAAATTTGGGCTCGAAAAATCCCTCCTCGAGCGACTTTCTCAAATGCAACCATATGAGCGTCACGAGGAGGCGGATTATTTTGGTGATCACTACGATACACGGATGATAACAAAACTTGTTCGTAACTATAGATCACATCCCACCATTCTTGACGTTTGCAACAGAGCTTTTTATGACGGCGATCTGATTGCCGAAGCCGACATCACAAGGACACATCGGTTCGTAGACTGGGAGCATCTTCCCAAAAAGAAATTCCCAATCATTTTTCACGGTGTTGAAGGAGAGGATACGCGGGAGGCCAATTCTCCGTAAGTTGATGAAATATTAACACTGTTGTATATGTTTCCTTTTATGAAAATACTGATTAAAAGCCACACATCCAGATCTTGGTTCAACCCTGATGAAGCGCAATACGTCAAAATGTACGTGGATCTGCTCATCAAAGATACAAGGAGAAACAAATGCAAGCCAGAAGATATTGGTATTATTGCCCCATATCATCGGCAAGTTCAGAAGATTCGTATGCTCCTTGGCGCTCATGGGTATTCAGATTGCAAGGTTGGAAGTGTTGAGGAGTTTCAAGGATCTGAACGTCCAGTCATCATTATATCTACCGTTCGATCAACTGTGGATTATATTCAGTTTGATAAGTTGCACAAGGTGAGCAATCAGTTTCATTAGTGCTTGACATGACAATAGCATTTCATCCTAACGATGATAACAGCTTGGATTCCTAGCAAACGAAAAACGGTTTAACGTGGCGGTCACCCGAGCACAGTCACTACTTATCATGATAGGTAATCCATTCACACTCGAACAAGATGCCAACTGGAGGTCTATGATTGAGTACGTGGTTGATCGTGGAGGTTATACCGGGGTTGACTATATCAAGAAATCTCAGCGCAATAACGATGGGCATGCGATTGAAGAACTGACAAGGGGACTCTGTGGCTTGCTCGTTGAGGACGAAGAGAATGGTCCGGCGGTGGGTCATGTGACAGCTCAGGAAGGCCCAGCGTGGAGATCAGAAGAGTGAATGCATGTCAATTGGAAAATTGTCAAGGCTAAGCATGCGCCTTGAGGGTTGATGAAGTCAATGGGGTGATCAAATAGCTACACAAAATTAAATAGCTACCAATCGTGATAACATTTAGCTGTTACTTTGTTTCTCACCGTCTTCAATACACTCAATAGCTCATTGAACAATCCTCCTGAGACTCTCCCCATCACTCTCCTCGAGATTGTGTTATTTGTTACGCAGTCTTCCTCTTCGATGGCTTAATATACGAGTTCACAAAAAATTGAGCAAACAGGACAAAGAGGCTCAAAATGTAAACAAAGTACACAATCGTCACACGAAGGGAAAGCTTGTTGCATCCATGGAACACTAGATACGATGCCTGTGCCATCATCAACGTGAATTGGATGAGCTGGAAGGAGGTTAGGCTTGACTTCCACCAAATGGGAAGTGACTTGCCTGACTTTGGATCCTTGGTATGCATGCAGATAAAGTAGTAGGTGTACATGACAGTATGGATAAATCCATTGAGCAGTATGGTCAAGAAGATATCTCCATCATACATGACATTGACATTGAGCCAATAAAAGAGGAAAATGGTGGTATGATGGTACACATGCAGGAAAGAGAGTTGACGCCACTTTTTTCCCAACACGATGAAGATTGTATCCCAAAAATCCCACACCTTCGAAATGTAAAATAACCACAGTAAGTTGCCAATGGGTGGATTGGCAACATTGAAGTCATTGCATGGCGTGGCAGTGTACCCGTTGCGATAGGCTAAGAACCCGGCCTCGATGGTCATGTAGGCGCATAGGAAGATTTGGGACACGTTATACAGAAATTTGATTGGGTAGGGATCCATGGCGGGTAATAGCCTCATGACCTGCGATCCGAGTACGACAAAGGCCACATAGGCCAATGCGATGGTAATGGCCGAGCGGAAGTCGCAGAGCCACCATCCCTCGCGGTTGGCGCGGAAGATTCGATCGGGATCCGACCAGTCGATGATGGCATCACCAATTTTGTCCACGAGATTGTTGTAGGCATCCATGATCTCTCAATAGATAATATTATGACACTCTACTGCCCCACCAGGTTCCGTGCCGTTGGTAGTTTCACCAGTTAACTCTGATTTTGATATCGATCTATGATTAGACCGCGACGATAGTAATAGGTGATAAAGACAAAAAAGTCTTGGCTTGGTGAATGTTTTATCTAGTTTCGTATCTACTCCTCTCTCCTCTCGTGTTTTGTTACGTCGTCTCTGTCTCTCGCCACGTCACCACCAGTCACCACCCCACAACAAGTACCTCGAACTGACTCCACGTGGATGTAGCCAATGACAGCGTTCTCCGTTCTCCGTCTGTCCACCATCTTTTTCACGCCGACATCAACTCAACATAAACACCGCTGAAGGTGAAGCTGAAGCTTAAGCTGAACCATGAGCTCCGAATCCGAATCAATGGATGCAGATAGCACTGTCGCCACTGATCAAACTGATCCTGCAGTTGTCGACCTCAGCAAGAAAATTGCCGCTCTCGGAATCTCTATCGCAGAAGCCAAGGCTGCCAAACAGCCCAAAGACCAATGGGATCCACTCCTGCAACAAATGTTGGCATTGAAGATGCAATACAAGACCATTTCTGGGATGGAATACCAAGCTGCTACTAATACTAATCCCAGCAACAATTCCAACAACAACACAAAGAAAGAGGAAAAGGCCAATAGTCAGGAAGATGCTGTAGCCTCAGAAAAGAACCTCGAAAAACGAGCCAAAAAGGCCGCGGAAAAAGCTGCCAAGGAGGAGAAGAAGCGTCAACAACGCGAGGAACGGGAGCGTCGAGAACGCGAAAAGCTTGAAAAACTCCAACACGCAGCCGATGAGAATTGGTCACATGTCTTTGGGGATGCACCCATGATCCAATCGAAATCCAAATCGTCGGAAGGTTGTGGTCGATGGACAAAGATTGGTGATCTAACGAAGGAGATGGAGGGTAAACACGTGTTGGTGCGTGGATTTTTACATACCTCACGCGGTGTGGGGAAAGGAGCATTTGTATTATTGCGCTCCTCGTTATTTACTGTCCAATGTGTGGCGTTTGAGTCTAAAGCAAGCGGTGAAGGCAATGACGACATCATTCCCCCAGCCATGATCAAATACATGACGGGTGTACCCGCCGAATCCATCATTGATGTCTACGGAAAAGTGACCGTACCCCAAAATCCCGTCGAGGGTGCTACTCAATCCCAAGTAGAAATTCAAGTTAGTACATTCCACTGTGTTCACAAGGCCACGGCACCCATGCCCTTTCAAATGGAGGATGCCTGCCGACCGGATCTTGTCCGAGAGACCGATGTGGGTGCGTACGATCATGAGGCGCATCAAACATCCTCGTCAAATAATGAAGGAGGTGGACGGGTCGGACAGGAGACTCGATTGGATCATCGTTGGATTGATCTTCGCACTCCTGCCAATCAATCCATTTTTCGTATCCAATCTATGGTGTGCACCTTATTTAGGGAATACCTGCTTTCTCAAAACTTTATTGAGATACACACTCCCAAGCTATTGTCCGGCGCGAGTGAGGGCGGGGCTGATGTCTTCACGCTTGACTACTTTGGAAAATCGGCATGTTTGAGTATGAGCCCTCAATTGCATAAACAAATGGCTGCGGCGTGTGGAGGATTTGAACGTGTCTTTGAAATTGGACCGGTGTTCCGTGCTGAGAATTCGAATACACGACGACATTTGTGTGAATTTACCGGACTGGATTTGGAGATGGCTATAAGTGAGCATTATGATGAGGTGTTGGATGTACTTGGTGACTTGTTCGTGTTCATCTTTGATGGACTACGTGAGAAGTGTGCGACGGAGTTAGAGCGGGTTCGGGAGCAGCATGGTTTTGACGACTTGTTGTATTTAAAGAAGACTTTGAAGATTGATTATGCCACGGGGTGCAAGTTGTTAAGAGAGGCAGGTGTTGATCAAGGAGATTACGATGACTTGAGTACGGAAAATGAGAAGAAGCTTGGTGATATTGTGAAAGAGAAGTATAAGACCGAATTCTTCATTATGGACAAGTATCCTCTGTCGGTTCGTCCTTTTTACACAATGCCTGATCCAAATGTAAGTTGATTGAATTGAGGAGAACCAATCAAGTATTCATTGTTTCAACTTTTTCACTACTTATCATGCTAATCCACTCCTATCGCTTGAACACGAAACAAAAAACGCAGAACCCCCAAATATCCAATAGCTATGATGTCTTCATCCGAGGACAGGAAATTCTGTCTGGTGCCCAACGCATTCATGAACCAGACCTGCTTGAGGAACGTGCGCGTGCATGGGGAATTGATCTCGCTACCATTGCCTCCTACGTCGATTCCTTTCGAAATGGTGCCTTACCTCATGGCGGAGGGGGGATTGGCCTTGAGCGTGTGGTCATGCTTTACTTGGGTTTGCCCAATATTCGCAAGAGTAGCATGTTTCCTCGTGATCCGAGACGTATTAGTCCTTAGAAGAAGGAAGAGAGAGAAATAGGGAGAGAGTGCGAGAGGGAGAAAGAGAGAGTGAGTGAGAGGTCCCAACAAAGAGAGAGAGAGGAAAAAGGAGTGGAGAACGAGATGATGTGGAGGGTTTCAATGCAAGAGAATAATATCATGGTATTGTTATGTGTAATGAACCATATCTGTAAAGATGATTCTAGCGGTATGTCGTCCCATTGATTTAGTTGGTTTAATGTGGCGACGGAAGTCGGGAGTAAATCAATCATCATTTTACATATACTCGCATCCACTATAACTACACGCCCCTCGTTGCATCACATTTCTTCCTATATAATGTCAAATATTGCTGATTAATTTCATACCGTCTCTCTGCTTCATCGTGTTCCTGTTGAGCGATCATTTTTGCATCGATCAATTCAGCCGTCGTCGTCGCCGCTGGGTAGAATACCAATAATAAATATTCAAATTTAGTAACTTTACAACCTGCGGACATTACTATGGCTCATTGATGACAAGTCAGTGACCATGATGTACCATCTGCCAGTATATTAAGTTCCTTTTCCAAAAACATTGTCAATAGTGCGCAATTGACTGTCGTAACCCGCAACAAATGATGTTCGTGGACCAGGGGCAATTCCTATCCTAGCCAAAATAGTACGACGTTCATCATTCTCTGTGAGTGTTCTTAGAATCCCGCGTCGGATCATGATCTCCCAACTGTATAGACTGGACTCAATTTTTGGCGTCGAACTAAATGGACAACAACAGGGCTTCCGACCTTTGTTCTGATACAATGCCAGGAAGTTCTATGAGCTTTATGATCAAATACAAAATAATACAGTAAATCAACGCTCCAACTTACGTCAACAAGAAACTGATGGAATTGCTCCACTTTCTGTTCAAATCCTCGGACGGGCAGATCAAGACGTTTGTGAGTACTAAACGCTTCGACCACGTGTGTTCGTGGGCCAGGGACAGGGACAATTCCTAATTCGAGCAAAGTTGCTTTCCTATCTTCGTCATACTGTCCCATTTTATGCCTCATAGTGTCCTCCCATTGATTGAGATATTTCTCCAATTTTTCATCTGCAGTTATAGGTGAAAATTTAGGTTTGATACCATTATTCTGAAGCAACGTCCAAGTTTGTGAGTTTCGATATTCATTTCTAAAATAAAAACATCAGCCATTTCACAAACTTACATCTACAAGGAACTTGCGGTATAGTTTTGCCGAATCGTCGAATGTGCTTTGCAGTTGCCACCAAGGAAAATTGATACTATCAAGTATTTTGATATGATCATTGGTTAGATATACTGAATGGTTTTCCTTTCCATTGCTGCGGATATGAGACGACCACTGGTATAGTACCTCATTATCACGTCTTAGAGACGCATACGAATGATTCTATGATTGAAAAGGAACCAATTATTAGTTGATTCGAATTGAATAGATGTTTTGTTGCGATCGCTCACCTCTTCCCAATATTCTTTCAATTGATTGCATCGGGCTGTATTGTTGTTGTCCATGTACAGGGGTAATCCAATGTGAAGATTAATCTGGCGTTGAAACTCTGCCTTCCCCCATGCAACTCGCTGTTCGTGGGAAGCTCCACTGATTCCCTGGCCGGTGTTCTTCTGCCGCTCGTATTCTGCCTTTCCCCAAGCAACAAGCTGTTCGTGGGAAGCACCGCCAATTCCCTGGCCAGTGTTCTTCTGCCGCTCGTACTCTTCCTTTCCCCAATCAA
>JALLAX010000153.1:0-22493 GCA_036939555.1 Discostella stelligeroides
AGTGAGTGAATTCATTGCATCCTGCAGAATGTCATCTACTGTCGTCAGCCCTTTCTTCCATACTTCGAGTGCTTTACTTGTGTCCTCAAGTAAAAGACAATGCGCCACACCTAAATTTGTTAATGCAATGGATGCCGCTAAACCCAAATCTATGGCCAGATTGGCATATTCATGCGAAAGCAATGCATCCTTACGTGACTCTAGTAGCATATCAGCGGAAGTTTCCATTGCTTCAATAATGTCCTCAATGTCCGATTTGTTTGAATACTCTGTTGACGGGTAGTAGATCCGTCCTTTTCGTAAATGGATGAGAAGCTTGGTTATGCCCACAGCGGACAAAGCCGCTGCACCGTGTATTACCGGAAGTGGAGTGGTACTTCTGTCATCGTTTTGATTTTTATTCTTTTCCGGATGCTGGTGCTCTTCGTTGTTGTTGTTGTCTTGCCGGTAATCCATCCTTTGTACCTGGATTTCCACCTCCTGTTCCATGCTCTCCAATATCTCTTCATACTCGGCTAATGCTCGTGTGAATTGTCCTGATACATAAAATAGTTTGGCCTTGAGGAACTGCAACTTCCTTGTGTCCTCGTGCTTGCTAACATGTTTTCTTTTCTTCCTTATCGACAGATCCTTCTTTATTATTTTCTTATGTAAATATTCATATCGGGCCAAACAATCAATGGCCAATTGAAATTCTCCATAGTATGTCAATAACTCTACTTCGAGTAAATATGTGGCTACTTCCAATTCAGGAAAGGCTTGCAAAATGTCTCGTGATCGATGTAGATTGTCCAACAGGCCTGGCAATGATTGAGTAGTAGCTGCTGAATTATTACTCCCATCAGATGATGACGATGATGCTGTTCCATACAAGATATTGAATACCGATTGACACTCTGGCAATGATTGTAGGGATTCGATAGTGGATGGCGGTAGTAGGATCAGTACGGCAGATAAATTACTAGATGGCGTCATCATGACGGGAAGAATTGTTGCTGCACCATGAGCAGGATCAGCGTTCATCGTGGATGAGTGGAACAGCCTTCTCCACGACAATGAGTGATTATTAGTTGGGGCGAATCAATCTCATCCAGCAGCTGAGAGACCGCCCGACGAGAAGCTCGAGACACTGCATTATATTGAGATGCTAATCGGCTTGCTGTACTGCTAGTGGTACCTGTTGTCCATGCTTGAGTTGTTGGGGTGGTTGCACTTCGTAGTTGTACTAGTAGTCGCATTATTTTGCTCTTAGGTGTGGGTAGAAGATAAGGTAGAAGAAGAATGGAAATGGAAATGGAAAGGAGAAGGAGAGCGAGCGAGAGCGAGGCAGGGCCGCCGGCTGGCAGCGGAACGGCAAGACAGGGAAGTCGAGTCAAATTCGCTACTAATATTAGTAATTACGAGAGAGCGTCGTGGGAACCCGAATAAAAATAATAAATGAAAATGGTTCGTAGAAGTCGCTCTCTCTCAAGCAAGAGAGAGAGAGAGAGAGTATCTCTAGAGTGGCTCATTTCTCATTTCCCCAACCCTCATCCTGCTTCAAACGAACGAACAACGAACGAACACACTTTCAAGAAACAATGAACACACTTCATTTCCAATCATTCCATCCACACTTCATTCCAACCTCTTCCAACGCAACTTCTTCTTCCAACCAAACATTCACAAAAAATCTCCGCAGAGAAAGCTTTCATATCCAACATATCCAACATCAAACATCATGGCTCATAGTCGATTCCTACTATCTCTTTCGTTGCTTGTATTGAATGTGTCCACGTTCACCTCTGCCTCTGCAGCAATAAAGGAAAGTAGCTGTACCAACTTCACCTTTCCCGAAGATGGCGGCGTCCGCGAGTTGTGCTTCTCGGTGCAAGTTTATGGTCCGTCCCCTTTCACGACGACATTTGAGAATGGAACAGAAGTCACGGAATATGTTGGCGAATCCTCTGAAACGGACATGTTCGAGGGCGACTTGGAGGGACTAGTCACCGAGATCAAGTGGGAAGAGGCAGTCTCACCGGTCGACTGCGTCGCTTCCGTAACCATGAACAATGAGACAATGGAATGTTCAAGCTGCGCTCTTTGCGAAGACAAAACAAGCGTGTCTGCTGACTGCACCAACCTCGATCAAGGTGAGTATTTTCTAGTATCGATTATCGATTCACAAGAGTTTCCTTTGGCTCACACAACAACACTCACGTTCCGTCCAAACTCTCTGTCTCATTCTCTCTCGCTCACTCTCTATAAAAAATATTCTGATACTTTGCAGGTCGGAACGTCGCGTGTGGCGAAAACGCCATGGTCTACTTTATCTCCGACTACCAAGAAGCAGTCCCTTTCTTCCCATTCGTGCCAGCCTTTGAGTACACCAGCACCGCCGCCGCCGCTGTACCTGCTCCTGCTCCCCCTGCCACCACTAGCGCGGCAGTCTTGTCTTGTCTCCCTCAAACGGGCTGGTGGTTGGCAGCTGCTGCTGGAGTAGCTAGTACTATCATCACTATGGCCCTATAACTCTGTGGATCTTGTTCAAAATATAATTTCGCCCAAGGAGCCAGTAGTTAAATAGATTTAATTCAATTTGCATGTTTCCTTTAACTTCGAACCTGATATGAATTAATGTTTGCAACGACATTAATGTTTGCAACGACAAATATTACATTGCTTTTGGTGAATCATCAAGTCGTTCAACATTTTGCACCATCATCATGTGCAGGGAGAATGCAAACTACTGAATATTAATTCCAATTCAAATAGGTATCCATCATATTTTCTTCATCTGCATGTATTCCACTGCTTCATTCTGCCATTTACTTTTTGGCTTGAAGTAAAATTTCCTACCCAAGTGGTTGTAGTGAAAATAACACAGTTATTGTTATAACACAGTTATTGTTACAAAATTTCTTACACAAAATGTCTCACACCAAGTCAAGTTGGTCATGTAACCAAATGAAGAAAACAGAATCAGAGTCAAGACAACCTGTTAGACTGTTTGAGTGACTCAGATAATGCTTTTGTTTTATGAAATGCACTAAGAGAGAGGAGATGATCACATTTTTTTAGTACAGCAATGTGCTAAGTACATGATACACAGTTTCTTGATCCTTCCAAACACCATCATCCAAAGAAGTGTGTTTTCATTTCTCAACCTGACAGTGTCACCTTGGTAGAGATAAATATTACATCTTTTAAAATTTGGCATGCATGGAGGAGCAATGTGTGTGAAGAGATAATACAACATTACAATTCAATCTGATGCAATGGATTTTGTTCTTCTTGCATTCATACCTCAGCACAAATGTATGTACATCATAGCTTTGATGAACATTTTGCTTAGTTATAGTGTTACAAAGTCAACATTCGCAAGCTCTATCTTCTTGAATATCAGACTGTTTGTGTCACATTATGAACATTAATTTAGCATGTGGAAAGAAGTAGACAATGCCCAGTACTAAATAAGGTTGTATCTAAATAGTGCACACTAAATTTATGACAACATACTTTTTTATGTTGTATCTACTAGAATCTAAACAAGTGCACTAAGCACATTCATCCCTTTCTTTGTATCTCTCTGAACAAATAACAATGCATCAATAACAAAGTTGTTGTTCTTTCCTTAGGAGGTTGCATTTCAATAATATCTTGCTAAAAACAAATCCTTGATCACTATCCAAATAACTGCTGCTCAAAGCACAATCATTCAGTTCATCACCAATACATCAGATTTAAAGAGCAGTTAATAGTAGTAATTGTGGCTAGATTTCTAGGACATCAACATCAACAAAACATTTTGTTCTCTGAACCTCCCGTCTAAGATATCCTTTTTTGAATGCCCAACACCCACCCTTCGGAAGAATGGACTGACAAAGCACCTTGGTAATATCAATCATCTGAGCAGCACAATGTTCGTCAGCTTCTGAGCAAGGAGGGAGTTGAGATTGAAGCATTGACCTTGTCTGACACTCGCACTCACTTGATTTTCCTTTTCACAAGACCCACTTTACCTCCCGCCCAATCCCGCAACGGCACAAAATAGAAGAGGGAAATAGAAATAGAAGGTGCAATCATTAATCATTGCCCCGCTAACCAGATAAAGTCTCCTCATCACCATCATCCATCATCAACAACAATCCTCAATCAATCAACATGGCTCATAGTCGATTCCTACTATCTCTTTTGCTGCTTGCATTGAATGTAAACACATTCACCTCAGCCTTTGCGGTAATGACGGAAAGTAACTGTACCAACTTCACCTTTCCCGAAGATGGCGGCGTCCGCGAGTTGTGCTTCTCGGTGCAAGTATATGGTCCGTCTCCTTACGCGACAACTCTTGAGAATGGAACAGAAGTTGTCGAATATATTGGAGAATCTTCTGAAAAGGACATTTTCGAGGGCGACTTGGAGGGACTAGTCACCGACATCAAGTGGGATGAGGCAGTCTCACTGGTTGACTGCGTCGCTTCCGTAACCATGAACAATGAGACGATGGAATGTTCAAGCTGCGCTCTTTGCGACGACAAAATAAGCGTGTCTGCTGACTGCACCAACCTCGATCAGGGTAAGTATTTTCTAGTATCGATTATCGATCAACAAGAGTTTCCTTTGGCTCACACCTTTACACTAACCACTAACGTTCCGTCCAAACTCTCTGTCTCATTCTCTCTCGCTCACTCTCTATACAAAATATTCTGATACTTTGCAGGTCGGAACGTCGCGTGTGGCGAAAACGCCATGGTCTACTTTATCTCCGACTACCAAGAAGCAGTCCCTTTCTTCCCATTCGTGCCAGCCTTTGAGTACACCAGCACCGCCGCTGTACCTGCTCCTGCTCCCCCTGCCACCACTAGCGCGGCAGTCTTGTCTTGTCTCCCTCAAACGGGCTGGTGGTTGGCAGCTGCTGCTGGAGTAGCTAGTACTATCATCACTATGGCCCTGTAACTCTGTGGATCTTGTTCAAAAAGCACTCTCAACTCTCAACGAAGTAGTGATCAAAAGGAATAGACACTAAGTCTATTTACATTGTTATTAATGATTCTGTTTTGATTTATATATGTTAATGAACAAAAATTAACTTTCATAGTTGTATCAAAAAGTCTCTCTGTGGGCCTATGGAAATTCAACCTTCCTTGACTCTTAGTTTTAGTTTTGTACAGAGTGAGTGTAAATCTCAGAAACAACACTCACTCATCCTCAACGACTTCTTCCTCAACACTTCCTGTCAAATATGGTGATCTCATTACCGTCCTCTCCGATTGACCACTCCTCCTCCAACTCCCAAGCCACCGCCCCCTCCAGGAACATGGCCAATACTCCCCGCCATTCCCCCACCAAACTCCCCCTTCTCTCGCCCCGCATCCTTATATTTATGCTTCCCAAACGAAATCGGAACATACTTGTGCTTGTACATGTGAGCAATTTGTCGTTTCATCGTCATGAAGAATAATAGACAAAAGTACAACAGCAATATTGGCCAAAATACGGGTATGTCAAATACCGAAAAGAATGTCATGACGAGCGACGTGGCCGCACCACGCGTGCATGCTAACCAGAATTTAAACTCGGGCAATCGTCGTGCGAATGGACGGTATTCCTTCCCTTCCTTGGCCGTGCTGGGGAGGCTCAGTCCATCATCGCGACTGCCGCCCACGTCGGTGGGATCTTCCAATGGACTCAGGAAGGCGATGAAATTGTTGAGGAGGAAGATGCCTAGTCCGTACGCTACGATAAAGTAGGCCTGGATGAGATATACCCGAAGGAAGAATAAGGCAAGGATGACAGAGAAGAGAATCCATCGCGGCAGGATGTGAATGGTTGATTTGTCTAGCCAATATTGGATGGCTCTGCGGGCTGTGGATGGGTTGAGGAGATTATTATCATCGTGACCACCACCACCACCATTGTTGTTGTTATTGTTATTATTGCCAGCCGCAATTGTTTGTTTTGGAATGTGGTAATATTGTTTGGAATTGTTGATCATTTTATTGTAGGAAGCAGTGTAGAAATTGGTGTTGGAATTGTCAAATGTCATTGCAGCACCCCCGCCATGATTGTAGGTGTTGCGTCGAGTGGCGGAGTTGGGAAAGAGGGCGGCGTTGGCGTTGGGCGCGTTGTACGAAGGACGGCGATTCGACATGATGGATTTTATTGTTCAATGAAAAAGTTGGATGGCATGCAAAAAATGAATGAGCAACGAGACAAAATAATGGAAGAAGTGCCGAAAAAAGTTTAAAATTAAATTTCAAATTGAAATTGTTGACGCGCGAACACAAACAAAATGACGGAAGACAATAATTTTTCCATGATTCTACCGACCAAACACATGAGAAGAAATGCTGCTAGTATTTATTTATTTCAACAAAAATAATGGATGGCGGTTTGTTGGTCGGTGGGGGGGGGCGGATCAAGTGCAACGAATCTCGAACTAAGCCGAGAAAGTTGACCAATGACCAGCCCCACAGGCGGGCGACCATTGAGAGGAAAGAACAAGGTGCACAAACTCACCATTCGCTGATGTTGTTGCGAGGGAAGATGAGTCATCTTGATCTGAGCCTTCCATCATTTTTGAAAGCGGCGTCGAATTGTTTGGATTGGATATCTATCGGATTCGACAGAGTGTTGGTGTTTGGTGTTGGCTTCTCTGCCTGCTTTTTTGTAGTTCGATGATCGTGGAAGTCGAGTCAAGGTGACTCGCGCCAAATAGTTGCCTGTTCACTGTTAAGAGTTCAGAACTGTTATTGTACTTTAATAAAGAAGCTTCCAACCTCTTCCAACAGCCAACAGCCAATAGCTTCCAACCTCTTCCAACTCATCCAATGATGTTCACACCTCCTGACAGCTCCTGACTCACTACACTACCATGGCACAACAAGAACAAATTCTTCAAATTTATGGAAACTTTCAATTCATAATTGCAGACTTTCATTACAAGAACAAATAGACTATGAAGAAATGTTTAATGATGATTTGATTGCTGGTCAGTAAATTTCAGTGGTGGAAAAGGCAAAAGGCAATCAANGCACAACAAGAACAAATTCTTCAAATTTATGGAAACTTTCAATTCATAATTGCAGGCTTTCATTACAAGAAATAGATGAAGAAAAAATGTTTGATGATGATTTGATTGCTGGTCAGTAAATCGCAGTGGTGGAAAAGGCAAAAGGCAATCAACTCCTCTCTTTTGCTATCACAAAGAAACTTTCAATACAAGAAAAACACCAGTTTTATCATTCCCAGCAGAGTATGCTTCTATGATGGTTTATCCTGGTCTGGGTTCCAGCAGCAAATGGTTGTTATTTGGTGCATTTTGCATTTTTCACTTCAGGCATTGTTGTGATGATGCTGCGTATCACTTTTTCATGAGTGAATAATCCTAGCTGTGGTAGGTTGTTGTGCTTATCCAAGTTTGCTCTGTATTGTTTTGACAAAGAAAGCAAAGAAAAACAACAAATAGCGCTAAATACACAACAAGCCAAGTCTTTTTGTACTTGCTGGATTAAGAAGGTCACTAGAGGGAAGTGGATAGAGGAATCACCAATTGCTCAGCTCAGTGTTTTGAAGAAGATGATAGGAGAGATAGCAGAGTGATTGACAAGAAATCCCATTAATAAAAGGGCTCAATAATATGAATAATGCAGTGGATTTGAGTTGGAATAATTAATCCTGACTCTCAGCATGTGACATTATTCATGCTCATTGCTCTCTTCCGAACTGTTGGTCAGTCCTCAATCATGATGTGTTTCATTGCAGATTGCAGCCCCTGGCCCCAGCCCGCCAAGCTCCTTCTACGTGTGAGGCACAGAGATTGCTGTATCTGTATTTTTTTAGGATTCAGCAATTCTTCACCATGACATGATGCTTTTATGCTTATTAATGAAGAAGAACATAGAAAACATTTCTCCTGAAGTGGAATGCAATGTACAGTGCAGCTTCATGATTTGTCAGAATGTTGAGCAGTGGGAAATTCCTCAATAAGTTGAAATTTTGAGAGAATGTGTGGAGGAGTTTGCATTCCAATCTATTCCAATGGTGCATTGTATAAGCAGCAAATGAACAAAAGTTTTCCCTTATAGAAATACCCCCATTTCTTGTATTAGAGACTTGCTTCAATTCATCTTCATGACAGATGTTTGATTGTGTTGGTATGGTATGCTGCTCACGCACTGGATAAACTCCTCCTCATAATCGATGTAGTCACCTCAATCAAACAACTGGAAACAAAACATCGTACTTAATTTTACCTCAACCTTTCCAAAAAGCTCGAGGGTACAGATATTATCACAACGGTGGATGCTTCCCCCATCCTCCCCATCGTGTTGATTCAGTTCTGTGCTGACAGGATTCTTCCTAAAAATGAACATCCCACATACTATGCTCAACACGATTTCCCTCTTCAATCATACTGAACCTTTGGCGCCGCCAGCAATACCAACACTCTCTCAAACTCACTCTTACGCGACATGATTGTGGTAATCTCTTTCACATTCATCTGACTTACATCCTCGTCATCAATTTCAATAATCCGATCACCCGGTGAGACCTGCTCAGCAAGGACACTCGACGTACGCACACCGGACACGACTGTACCATGCGAATCGGTACGGTTGGCAAGGATGATCCCCAACTTTCCCGGAGGAGCGATGACAGTGACCTTGGACCGCAATGTGCGCATAGCGGCACGTCGGGCCGAAGCGGATATGTGCTCTCGGCTACTACTGCCGGTTCCACCAGTACCACCACCTCGCGATGATGACGATGAATTCTTCCCATGTCGGACAGAAAAATCATGAGAAGTTACCGTCATTCCACAATCATCGCGGCGCTTGTTCAATTCGGTCTTGGAGATTACCGACGACGAAGTCCCAATGCCAGCCGTGGATCCTATACTACCTCCTCCAGCAGCAGTTGTAGCAGTACCAACGCCAACTCCACTACTGGCTATGCTTCCTCCGTTGCGCGACTTCCCCACCATACTCAACTGCGCTTCCAACCTTAACAAGTCATTTGCAACACTACGACTTTGTTCACTCATTTGTGAAACCATACTCTTGGTTGTTTGATAACTTCGGTAACTATTTCGACTCCTCTGGGAGGTACGGCTGTCAACACTCACACCATCATCGTTACGTAGGGTGCGTGACGATCGATGACGACGGGTACCAGCAACAGCACCACTTCCTACTCCACCACCACTACCCCCATTGTCACCACTTCGTGACTTTTTCGATCGATGGGATCTTGCCGAACGATGACTCTTACCCCCCAAAGTATTGTGTGATTTCCCCGACTTATTCGATCTTCCCCCGAGCGATTCAAGATCGGCGGCCACAGACCTTGGGCCGAGCGTTCCAGCCACCTCGTCGAAGAGCCAATTATCCTTGTTGTTGTCGTTCGCGGCAGCAGCAGAAGACCCTCCGGCAGCAAGCAAATCAATCATCTTGCTCTCTTGATTCATCATATTCTCCCTTCGAATGCGTTCCTTGGCCTCGCGTATGGCAAAAGCGCTACTAGCCCCTGCTCCGCTCGTGGAATGCTGTGAGTGGGAATGGTGGGATGTCACGGACGATTGGGACCGTGGTGCGGCAGAATTATTGGTTTCGCCGCCACCACCACCCGCTTCGCCCCCTCCCCCCAGCCCTTGACGTTTATTCACGTGCAGCTCAAGGTTGTCAATGACACGCGACATGGAGGAAGTGCGGCTTGTAGCCGCACCAGTACGACTTCGGATCTGAGAGGAGTTGAGCACGGGCGCCGAATTGATGGACCCACTCGATCGAGAAACGAAGCTTAAAGCATTCGTAATATTTCCCTCGCCAATGGAACGAGGTCCTGGCTTTCGACGACTACTACTACTACTATTACCTGCTCCCACATCTTCCACTAATAGCGCCGAGGATACGGGAGAGATGATGATGTTGTTCTTGGAGGTCGCCGCTGCCGACACCGACTTGGACGATGAACTTTTCCCAAACTCGGAGGCGTTGCGAAAAACATGATGTTGTTCCTGTTGTTGAGGTGTTGGATCGAATGGTTCAAAATCAGCAAAGTTTTCGAACAGCACGTTATTCTGTTGATGAGCCGAATTGTTGATTTCGATATTGCCATTCATTCCCACACCGCCACCCCCACCTGCCGAAGCATTCATTGATGGCGACGATGACATCATAGGACCCCCCTGAAAGGTAAATGAATACTTCTTGGTGGGACTTGGAGTCCAAGCTCGGATATCCTCTTGAGTTTCGTGTGCCATGGGGAGAATGTTGAGTGCCATGCCTACTTCATTCCCATGCTTACTCTTGATAGTACTGTGATTAGGGCTAGGATCTGAGAGTTGATGTGGATTCCATGGATCTTTATCTTCCACCAACGCGGGAAAGAGGTCGTTATCGTCCTCTAAATCAGCAGCGTGGTTGTAGCCAAAAGGACTGCGATCTAATGGAGAGGAAGTGGATGATGCTACTAGGCCTTTATCCTTCCCACCGCCACCAGCTGTACCGCCAATGATGTTGTTGTTCATCAACATGAATGTGTTCTCTTTCCTACTCAATCGAATGTACTCATCCTCCTCATCGTCGGGGCTTAGACACATCATCATATCTTCTGAATGAGCAATGCGTATCCCCCGGAGGCTACTTTGATCGTCGGGGCTACTTAGGGAATTGTTGCTGTTCGGGGAAGAGCGGAATTGATGACTGGATGGCGTCGTTCCTGGTCCACCGCCGACGCGTGCTCCCGTCCTGTCGAGGAGTAGTCGATTGGGTGTTAGGGGTGGTTTATTCCCACTCATGGGAGAAGTGATGGGGGCCAAATTACTATTGATAACAGCGATGTTGTTGTTATTCGCCGTTGCCGAGTGATGATGATGATGTGCATGATGCAATAATGAATGTCCGTTCCCACCAGAACCGCCACTGATGGCACTCCCACTGGTATTGCCTGGACTATTCAATGGAATGTCATCCCCTTTCAAATGGCTACTACTGCGACTGCTATTCGACGTACCGCTGGCACCACTAGTGGCACTAGCCGTAGGACTAATCAATGTAGTGCTTCCACCACCGCCACTTTCCCCACCGCCATCACCACTTCCATGATGATGATGATGATGATGACGGGGACTCTTCTCTTCCACAATCATGGACAATGCCGGTTTGACATTGTAAAGATCATCATTGTAAAAATTGTCATAGGATGAGGATGTTGGATGAGAATTTTCGTTGTTGGTATTGTAATATCCCAAAGAAGAATGGGCTGCTACTGTTGTAGCGTGACTGTTCTCCTTGTGCTCCTCGGCAGTCATGTGACTATTATCCCAGCTGTGGGGAGGCGGTTCGAAGGACGCTGATGATGAAAGTGACGTGGCCGAGGGTGGATCGGGGCGAGAATAAATAGTAGCAGCAGCTTGCGGCATGCCTGTTGCTGCTGTTGCTGCTCCTATTTCATTGCTAGTGGTTGTTGGGAAATGTGCCAATCGATCTTTCTTCATTTGTTTCTTGAGTTGCCGCTTGGACAATTTCTTCTTCGGCGGCAGATGCTGTTGTTTTCCAATGCCATAATGATTATGTTGTTGTTGTTGTTGCTGTGACGAGACTGAGACGGAGGAGGATGTGGAAAGTATACCCGCCGATGCTGGATCTTTGTTGTTGTTGTTGTTGCTCTTGTTATTTGAAGACGACTTTTTGCGACGAAAGAGATTGCTTAGAAAGTTGGCCATGGTTGCTGTCGTTTGTCGTCGGCAATATAACTATCTCCACGTTCAGGAAATAATGGTGGATGATATTATTATTTATACAATGAAGTCTTGAGTCGCGACTCGCTCGCTTCTGCCGTGAACAAAGCCAAGAAGTTTATAGATTACTGGAAGGAAAGGGATTTTACTTGATTGGTGTGCACAATGATCTCTCTCTCTCTCTCTCTCTCTCTCCGTCTCTCTCTGTGATGGGACGATATCGCTTTTTGTTGGACTCTGTACCTCTCTCTTGAGATACTTCGTAGTGTGATTGGGTGCACCGTCGGCAGTCGGGTTCCGATGGCACGATATTACTTCATGTTCATGGCTCTCTCTTCTATCGTAGCTCTGGATAGGTAGATTGTAGATATCTCTGACTCGTATTGTACGATACGATCCCGCCGGGAGGAGACAAAAGACAAAAGGCCGTTGCCCCCGCCCCTGCTTTCTGTTGTTGCGCCAAGAGAGAAGGAATCTCATACTAGATAATACGACTCCATTAAGGAATAAGTACATAGGAAAGCGGACCAAGGGGTTTCGAGAAATACAGTCAGTCTTGCTTCGCGCCACAAGAACGACCTCTTCACTCTTCACAGTATGGTAGCCTCTCTTCACGCACTCTCTCTCTCGTCTGTCTGTCTGTCTGTCTGTCTGTCTGTCTGTCTGTCTGTCTGTCTGTCTGTCTATGCTATCTGTCTGTCTGTCTGTCTGTCTGTACTTGGCAACTTATCGCCCTCTATCTTCTGACGTCACAGTGGTGAAGAGTGGTCAGTTGATGTAATTGGGGCTCGAGTATTATTTTTCACAAGCGACAAGGGGAGGACGAAAAGTCAGGTTCAGTCAATGACCTATACCGTCATTGACATTAAAATGACTTTGGAATCACGCATTCGGATTTAAGTCGAACGAGGAAGGGGAGAAAGACGGTTCAGCGATGAGAGAAGGCCGTCGGACAAACACAAAAACAAGAGCAGCATACAAAAACAACTGCAATATTCTGCAATCGCAAGCCCAACACCAACTCCAACAGTAGTACCAGGTAATGACTTGTGTTTCTGAATTGAATGTTCGGTCGGTGGACAAGGCCCTACACAGGAAGACTACTAGGTGCCTACTACCACACTGAATCATCGCTGCTATAATAATATTCAGCATGGGAAAGCCGAATTCGTCATCACGAACATTGCACGAAGTGTCAGCAACAGGAACCACCACCCGTAGACGACGGACCAGCGAGGGTGATGGCACTTCCTCCACTCGAGTGAAAGAGAAAGATTCCCCACTCCGAAAGGGAAGTGACGGCGGCGGCGGCAGTGGGGTCGGCGTGGCAGCAGATAAAATGGTGGGGACCAATCCTGAAGACGACGAGAACAATGAATTTGATGGTCCACATCGCAATGGCGATGGTGCTGGCGATACTCCAACAACAACTGCATGGAAGTGCCATACGTGTACATTTCTAATCAAGGATGCCCATCGCCAAGACTGCTCCTTTTGTGGTGCTATGAGGAGAGGGGGCACCAACACTAGTGTTGGCATGATGTCAAAGAATGAAGATGTTGAGGAATGCATATCGCATGACAATGGATCCATCTATTCCAATAAAGAGTCTGTGGATAATAGTAACCCCCACAACAATCTTCATTATCAATGTTCTATAGATGCTTCCGAGTCGCAATCATCTACTAAATCAGAAAAAAGAAGGAGTGATGGTGGTGGTGGCGGTGGTGCACATGCAAACGCAGAGTTTCGACAACCACACAAGCATCGTCGTCCATCCGGTGGTAGTCGATTGTTACTTCACCCATCCAACAACAAACCCTCGTCACACGTCAAAAATGCTAGTGTTGGAGGTAATGACCATGATCATTATAATAAAAATGATGATGGTGATGATGATGGCACCAGCAGTGATGATTTCCTCATCAACACAAGTGATGTCGATAGTATTCGATTAATCGATAGCGTCAGCAAGGCCAGTGTTGCCAGCACTCGAAGAGTAGGACGACGAGGGACTGTTCCCTCCAAGGATACAACTTCATCGACTTTACTACAATCCGAGACATCGTCCCCTCGTCGGCATCATCAGCATGATGATGATGGTGACATACGGAGACGTCGAAAGACCTTTCATGGAGAAGGAAGGCATCGGCGTGATCATTCTGAATCGGAGCACAATATTGATCAGGAAGAAAGACAAATCGAAAGTAATAAACATAAAATCAGGGCCAAGGGGGAAGAAGTAGCAGGGAAGCAACTACCGCCATCATTGTCAACGAGATCACAATCCGGATCAGAAGACGACGATGATAATGATGATCAAATTGAAGAAGAGGTTGATTCCAAGTCCTCCTCTTCCTCAGGATCAGGATCCATCACCAAAAGTGGCATCAACACGGCCAAAACTCTCTGCATTCCCGTGGGCGATGTCACTATAGTATACACGGACGTTCAGGGTTCCACATCGCTCTGGGAGGCCGATCCGTACTCCATGAAAAAGGCTACCGACATTCATGACTCCATTATACGTAAATGTTATTCGGAACATGGCGGATACGAAATCAGCACCGAAGGCGATTCATTCAATCTGGCATTCCAGCATCCTGCCGATGCTATTGGATTTGCATTGCGGGCCCAGTTATTATTGCATCGCGCTCGATGGCCCATGGCCTTGTTGCACCGACCCGAAATGTGTGAGAATGAAAAACTAAAATTTCGAGGATTTCGGGTTAGGATGGGCATGCATCATGGTCCTACTACCTCGAGGGTACACAAAACTACAGGACGGTCTATCTATCAGGGGGACGCTGTGAATGTTGCTAAGGCACTAGAAAAAATGTGTCATGGTGGGCAGATATTAACGACTGTAGAAACATGGAGATCGTTAAGTGGTATGGCCGAGAAGTTTCTGGGTAGTCCTCAAGTATTGGATTGTGGCGAGCACGTATTGTATGATCCAAAGAAGATTGCGAAAATGAATGGTAGTAACAGCGGTGGTGCTGGTGGCGATACATCGTCCTCAACGAGGCGGAACAGCAAGACCAAACGTGTCGTCTCCAAACGCATTGTCCAGCTTGTGCCCAACAGTTTGTCCTACGATTTCTTCGCGGCACGAAGTTGGCAAGAGGAGAATCAACCTCCCGCACGTGTGTGTGGTCGTGTCTTCCCACCATTATTATCTCACGGTCAATTGTCCACCTCCTTTTTCAATGCACCCTACATTGGTAATCGCGTAGCCATGGTATTCGTATATACCCACAAGATGGACAAGGTTACCGATAGGGAACGGAAGAAGAACTACAAAATATTAGCCAAGTATGTACGATCGCATTTAATGCGATTATATCCTCCGGGATACGAGTGTCAAGAACAAAAGGGTAGCTGGATGTTGGCCTTTGATAGGATTGAGAATGGAATCAAATTCGGATTGGATTTGAAGGAAGATGTTATCAAAAATTCAAAGTTGCATGGCAATATCAATAAAAAGGATATTTTCCGAATTGGGATTGTGTGGGGATCGTTCTTGAGCATGGGCCCGCACACGGTATCTGGGCACGCTGATTACTTTGGTCCGATTGGTAAGTTGCTGCTGTCTATCTACTTCTGCTACAACTACTTCATTCACGTTAATGGGAGTCTATTCTTCTTTTGAGTCCCACAACTCTCACTTTCCGTACTCCTTTGTGCGATATTGTTAGTGAACAGAGCTGCCCGAGTTGCCAAACAGTGTCAGCCAGGACAAGTCTGCGTTGGGGTACCGATGGGAGATGGCGATGAACCTCCCGATCCTGGCCCATCAGTAGAAGTGGATGTGTTGGGCGTAAAGAAACTCAAGGGAATCTCTGTTGATATGGCGATATTTGGATGTCGAAAAAGATTGTTGTCGATTAAAATGAGTTGAAAATGCTGTACGAAGCAAGGCATACGGATGGAAACTGCGAAGCGCAATCTCAGCTGAGACTCATCCAGACACGTGTATTGACAGTTCATTGCACCTCTCTTGGATTCACTTTTGATCACGTCGCCTAAAACATAACGCATCCCTTTACGATGATCATCGCACCTGTTATTACCTTCAACTCGTTTCAGCTCGATTTTCACTCGTTTCGGATCGATTATTACCAATTTATTACCATCGATTATCTCATGTTCGGATCGATTTTCAAAACGAATCGCTCCAATTTGGAAAAGAGGCGTCTGATTGAATAACCGACATCGACAGTGAACAGGATTATCGACAGCTCGCTCGCGATGATGATACTACCAAAAACCAAAAACGATGGAGCTACTATCCGGCTACGCATCGTCATCGTCCACTACTTCGTCATGCGGTTCATTGGCTGGGAATGATCAGAGATCTTACGCATGCATGGATGAATCCGCTAATAAGAGACAACAACCCAATGCTTCTCAACCAATCGATAAGAGACCAAAATTCAATTCTCTCCAACGCGACCAAGATCAATTTACCAAGCCCAACACCGTCTGTGTACCTAAATTTGAGCGGAATCTTCCGCACTGGGAGGGACGTTGGACCGGGCATCTTTGCTTGCCATTTCCACCGCTGGAGCAATTGGATAGCAGCAGCAACCAGGAACAGATGGGTGAAAGTGATGACGAGAATGCAGTTGATATAAGTTGTCTTGGGAACAAGAACAGAACGTCGACACATCATGAGCATCTCACAGATTGTGACAAAGTGCACCGAAAGGGTAGTGATGCCATTCGTTGTAGTGATGAAAGTAGCACAGGTAGTAGCAGTTGCAGCGGTGAAGAAGTCGACGACATCATTCTGCAATCTAGAATTTTTCTTCCTACGGCACGAAGGCTTATTCGTCATTGGGAATTGATAATTCAAGATTTTGTAATTGAGGGCCAAAGTAATAATTCAACCTTTGGCGATGATCAGGTTGATGGGAGGAAGGTTCCCACAATAGTCGTTGTCCCGCACATTCCAATGCATCCGATTGGATCGACTTTGATTCCTACTCCCGTGGATAAAACAATGGTCACAACAACCCTTCATATCTCACTGGCACGACCAATTTATCTCCCCTCTGCTTCGGTAGATTCATTTATGACATGCATTGAAAAAAACGTTCAGGCCGTGCTTGGTATTGCCGGTGGGGGCGCGAAACACGCTGTTCAACGGCAACATGGACGAATCCTACATTTTCAACCACGCAATGCAACTATTTTCACTAATGACCAGCAAAATAGGTCCTTTTTATCGATACCCATATCTAAAGAGAGTTCTCGCTGGGTAAAACAGTCTCTTTTGCCATCAATTGATGCTGCCATGGTGCGATTTGGTCTCGAAACATACTATCACAGCTCGGAGGGAGGAGAAGGTTGTATTCTTCATGTGAGTGTAGCCAGTGTGAAAGGAAACGTCATTCCTCAATTATTGCAACAGCGTGGAAGAAATTGTGACGACAACAGGAGCGTAAGATCGTTGCCTCTGTTCATTCCATCAGGAGAACATGAACTTGCAACAGGCTATTTCAAGTCCATTCCCAGCTCCATTCCAATACGTTTTGATGAGATTCAATGCACATTTGGAAAGGACAAGCAGATGGTAATCCCATTTTAGTTTTAGATCTCACAGGCTCTACTATCACGCAAGGCACCCATGGTATAAAACAATAATTATTTTTACCGCTGTCTTCCACCATAACGTGTTCATTCTTTCAATGTACGCGATGGCGTCTGACTTTTCTATGCTTGGAATGTAATGATGAAACAAGAACATGGATATGAATACTTCTTTACATGGATCGGTGCCTCCTTTCTCTGTCTAGGCTCGACCACTACTTATCAATTTCTCCAATCCCCTAGCTAGTTCGTCTTCGTGACTTTTCCGAAGGTTCATACACTCTCTCAACACATTCCCAGTAAGATGGAGTGAAACCTTGGTACATACTTTGCACCACTTTGTTTTCGTACAAATTTCATTTCCGCATTGTACACTGGGGAGAAATAATCCACATCGACCACATTGTGTCGGCTCGACCACTNCAAATTTCATTTCCGCATTGTACACTGGGGAGAAATAATCCACATCGACCACATTGTGTCGGCTCGACCACTGCCTCATACGGACCAAACTTTCGTACCCTTGGTTCCATCGGTGTTGATTCCATAGTAGGATCGGCACCAAAACCTTCATTCTCTTCCTCTTTTACCTCCACCTCTTCTCGTGATTCCTGTTTCAATGTAGTATTACTCTTTGCAGCCACCATAGCAATATGACCCTTGTAATCCCACATATCTTCAATCTTCGTTCGTAGAAACTTGGGTATGTCACGAACATTCTCCATATAGACCATCGCTTTCATGTCCGCCGCTATCTCGGTAGTCGAGCTCCGTTGTCGACTGTCCTCCTCACGATATAATTGACGTTTTAGATTGTGAAATCGATTCTTGAGATTGTTATCGGTACGACCCGGAATGACCTTGGACATTTTGGCCCACTGACTGCCAATGGTGGCGTACAATCTCCATATGGTGGCATCCTCTTGGGGGGTAAAGTCGGTGTTTTTAAGCCGTGGGTTGAGATGATTTACATACTGATGGAAATTGTTGGAGATGACAAAGGTGAGAAAATAATGGAGGCGATGCAATGTGAGTGTGAGACATGGAATGAATCCAAACGGAGAATACTAGCACAAAACGTAGATTCTTACGCGCTCTCGGCATTGCTTTCCCGTTCGAGGAGGCAATCGACTATCAGTGGTAGCCATAATGGTAGACAGCGATTCGGCAATTACCGACCACTTTAAAGGATGCTGCATTTGCAGGACCANTGGTAGCCATAATGGTAGACAGCGATTCGGCAATTACCGACCACTTTAAAGGATGCTGCATTTGCAGGACCAAGTCGAGGAGATGCTCATCTTCGGCGGGAGCCCATGCCGTGGGCAACGCTTTCCTAGTTTTGGCAGATGATCCAGCGCTAGTAGCGCCCCCGTCAGTTGTTTTTTTGTTGTTGTTGGTGGTGGTGTGGGAGGATTTCGACGGTGGCAATTCCGATGGTGCTTGTCGCTTGGGTGGTTGGCTCGTAGTTGAGTTGTGACCTGATTTGGAAATCGGTGGTTGGTGTTGTGGGACTCCTGGGTAGGGATATACGTTTGGATGATGTCCACGTTCATCATAATACGTTTGATTAGGATATGGATTGGGTGGCCATGCATTAGCTCCCTCCCCTCCACCTTCTCTCTGGTATTGTTGTTGCTGATGATGTTGTTGTTGGTGCTGATGATGATGATTATGAGGAGGATGAGGTGGTGGGTGCGGCTGTGGATCTCCTCGCCCAACAGAAGTGTGGTGATGATGAGGATGATGTTGAGGATGGTGCGTGTGCGGTGGAGGAGGTGGAAAAAAATCCATCGATGGAACAGTACCAATCTTGGATGAGAACGAATGTGTAAAATTAGGTGAAAGAATTTGATAATTGTTTGTTGCACCACGAGCANCCAATCTTGGATGAGAACGAATGTGTAAAATTAGGTGAAAGAATTTGATAATTGTTTGTTGCACCACGAGCACTAGTGCCATCACCGCCACCATGCGGAGGTGGTGGTGGTGGTAGTGGAGGCGGAGGATGATGCTGGTTAGCAAAGGATGGCTGTCGTGCACCAATCCCACCACCACCACTGCCAAACATTCCAAATGAAGACATGGAACTGGCAGTACGATCCAAATTCAATTGTTGATACAATTGATGATTATGCTGCTGCTGCTGCTGCTGCTGTGGCGATGAGGAAGATGGTGGCTTCAAATGCATCGACGTTTCATTACCATCAAGGACGTCATCATGATGATAATGATGACGACGATCATCATTGTTAATGTCGTCGTCGTCGTCATTGCCTTCAGCAACCGAATGTAATCCAAAACTTTGGCTCATGTTCGATAGTGCAAAGCTCATTGCTCCTCCATTGGTACCCAAACTTGGCAAGCGAGTTATATCATTGGCAGATGTAGCATTGGCTTCGGTGGTGGTTGTAGTGGTGGTGGTGGTAGTAGCAGAAGACGCATGAGGATGATGTTGATGTTGATGAGCAGGAAGAGGATTGTGAATTTGATTCCTGTAATACTCCTTGTACTGCGTATTCGTCGTATGATCTTCCCCAATACGCACCCATTCAGTATCTCCATCGGGATAACGCAACAAGTGCTCTCCAGTGTGAATGTCATACTGTTGCACATCGGCAATGTACCATTGGGAATCTACGGGCCAAAAGACTCGTACTTTTTTCCCAGTCATGCAGGATGCGCAATATCTGGGAGGAGGGGGGGGAGGGGGGAGTGATGGGGGAAATTGAGTAACCAAAAGTTAGTGTAATGCATCATGATCATGAGTGAAGCAAAAGTAGTATTGATGGTGAAGTCAATCATGCATGCAAAGTGCACAGAACATGATGATGAGGGTGCTGACAAAAATTACCAAGTTAACTCTCAAGGAGTACTTACCGTTTCTCGTCTGATGTGGGCTTCTTGGTGCTGCTGCTAGTATTTGTCTTCTCGTAATGCTGTTGTTGATGTTGTTCTTGTTGTTCTTCTAATTCTGGATCTTCGAATAATAACAACGGACCGGTGGCGGCACATTCGACCTTTCCACATCCTGCACAGCTATTGCTGTTGGTCTCGGAGTTATTGTTGATTTGCGAATGGTGCATTGGAAGTGATGATGGAGGATGATTCATTGTAATTAATTTTGTTGTCGTTGTCGGTGGTGGTAGTAGTGGCGCAGCTTGTCCAACAATCACAGCCTTGTCATCTATGATATTAGTTTCAGTGTCAATGGTAATAGAATTTGTTGGTGCAGCAGCTGCAGCATTTGCAACACCATGGTCAATCTTTTGTTTCTTGGTCTTGGTGCTCATGTTATTGTTATTGTCGGAATCTTGGTTCGGATTCTTCTTCTTCGACGTCGTCGTCGTCGTCGTCATCCCGTTATCTTCTTTACAATGTAGTGCCAGTCAGGCACAATAGCAACAGGCAATGTTGGCTCGGCACGCTCTCCGAGAAACGGTGACCTCTCGTTCCGATGATGAAGATGACTAATGATTGTAATGATGATACTTCGTACTACACAGATAGAGTCGTAGATAGAGAATAGAGGATGGAGAGAGATGATCCGATATTGATACTTATTGATATTATTTATTGAACGATGAACTGCGTTTGTGTTCTTGGATATTATTGTTTTGAACTGAACGGCTGTTTTGAGTTTTGATCTTCTTGTGTTTTTGCCTGTTTTTGCTCTTCATTGCAGCTGGTTGTTTGTCCATCGCTCGATGCATATTTGCGTTGAACGACCGTTGAATCTCGATCTCTTTCTCTTTCTCTAAAGGTATCGGTATTCACCTTTCCGAGAGGGATAGAAATCCATAATCCATGCATATTTACTACGAGTCGTAAGTACCATAACACATAACACCTAAAGAAAACAGCGAAAGAAGAAAAAAATATCAAAAATAATTATTGACGGCGCACCTTTCGTCATGCACTAACTCTAGATATCTTCTTCGCGTCCTCTCTTTGCTTACGCTTACGCGGTCGTCCTTCAACTCAATCAACGTCCAGATAATATCGCTCTTCTTTTTCTTGGTCATCTTCGCAATAATATTTTATGACACCGCCTGTAATGCCTGCCGTCTCCTGTGATTATCACCACCATTATGACTCAGCCAGAGTTACATCACACCATGATATCGTCGATCGATCGATCGATCGATCNTTATCACCACCATTATGACTCAGCCAGAGTTACATCACACCATGATATCGTCGATCGATCGATCGATCGATCAGTGAGAGTTGACTACACACTCTTCTCATTATAATATACTCATTACGACAATTACAAGGGATATCCTTCATTCTCCGAAACAAAAACAAATTACACCACAGCATGCCTCGATACACATCCTCTCTACTCCTACTACTCGCCGTACTGGCGTGCGCCACTACTACCACTGTAACGTATGGACAGGAAACAGAAGCTGCCGTGACTAGTACAGAGACGACAACGATGATGACGGATGAAGAAGGTGCTACTACCGCGGTCGAGGGTGGTGCAGTAGAAGAAACAAAAGAAGAAGAAAAAGTTGCAACAGCAATGGACGAGGGAGCGAAAGCAGAGGGTGAAGAAGTGGTGAAGGATAACGGAGGAGAGGAAGTGAAGGACGAAGTAGCAAAGAATCAAGACAAGGGACAAACACCAGGAGAAGCTGAAGCAGCACCGGCGGTGGATGAGGCCAAAGGAGAAGAACAAGATGCAAAAAACAAAGACGATGCGTTGGTCGCGAAGGATGAAGCAAATGTTGTAGCAAAGGATGCTACTAATGCTACTAGTGCTAGCGCAGAGGGAACTACTACTTCGAGTGGTGCATCACCATCTTCCGTGGCTATTACCGCTGCTGTTGCCGCTGCATTCGTCATGGCGACCACAATGGGTGTCATGATATTTTAATTATGCTTTGAATTGAGACACGACAGCGTGAATGAATGAATGAATGAATGCTGCTACTTTTTTACCTTACTCCTTCCAAATTACAGACTAGTAGCTACTAGAGAAGTCTACATTATAAACATCTGGTCTCGTCTAAGGAATAATAATTCGCATCACATCGATTTCCAAGTGTAATTGTTTCGAATCTGTTTGTGTATAGCTAGATTTTTCAGTCGGTGCTACTCTGTGCTCCCCTATCTATCAGTGCGCATGGAAATTCTACCTTTTGGAGTAGAATGTATTCCTATGTAG
>JALLAX010000154.1:0-16227 GCA_036939555.1 Discostella stelligeroides
AGAAACATATCTCTTATCTGGAAAACACGTCAATAGGTACTGAGTTTCTACATACGTTTATTGTAGTATCTACGTAAACCGGCAGAATCTGGAAACGATCTTGTGAGGAACCCTGTCCAAATAACAACAGTAGACCATACTGGGGGATGCAGGGTTTGGACCGAACTACAACCTACCAGGGAAGGTCCTGAAAAGGTACTATTACTCCTGGTTCTTTTCTCATCACTCAATTCTTCTTCTTTTGTGGAGGCAGTGCTAGGAAAACGATCCATTTTTACCGGGCCTTATTTTCTTTACTTACCAAGTTGGACCCAGTAAAAAAATTTACCCAGTAAAACCACAGTAAATGCCAACCTAGGATAAGCACTCCAGAAGAAATTTCACAATATAGATCTATTGTGCAGTTGATTCAAACACAAAGATGGAAGCGGCGGGATTTTACAAAGAGTGTTGGTAATACACACAACAAGAACAGTTAAGTATTGAATCTCTCATTCGTCAGTCAATAAAACTCTCAACACTTCCACTTATTCACAAACTCAATACAAGCATTAGGGCAGGGGGGGAGGCAGTCTTTGGTGCTACAAAGGGAGGGAAAAAAAATATATATAGAGAGAGAGAGAGCTGTCTGTCATTCCTGACACTTCATGCATAGTTGCTGCTGTCATGAGCCAAAAGCATGACCTTGTGGCACAATTATTGTTTACTCATGCACTTTTGGTGTAAAGTATCTAGAGAGTGCAGAGTGCTTGGGACTGATTGATATAATGGTTAGCTGTACCTATTAGAAACGATATAGCTTAATCATCCTTAGTCAATTGAATAAAACTGCACCAATCTCAAAATACGAGTTTCAAGTTAACTGCCATCGGCGATTGTATTTTGGTCTTCCTCCCTCATCAGATTTTGTTGGAAATTTTCAAGGAACGCTGCAAATCCTTTTATTAAAGAGAGTTAATTTTTCCGCTGAAATCCCTTGTATTCATTGAACATCAAACATCATGATGTGTTACTATTGCCAGGAGTCATTGTCACTACATGATTATTTGTCATCATCTCTATCTAGTCACTACCTACAACACTAGATACTTGTCAACGAATCTTCTCCTCTGAGGTGATTACGCATCAAACGATGATCCATTGTCAAGAAAGCGCATAATCAATACTATCATCCTTTCTCTCATTATTTCACGATTTTTTCTTTCTCTCTATGAACTAAGCGGCCACCAATTCGATCTCCTCGGCACTGAAATGCATGGTAAATGCCTTGGGTACATGAAATCCCCAATCTTGTTCCTCCTTCTCCTTCTTCCTCTCACTACCTTTTCCCATCTTCCCCTCATCATCATCATCATCATCGCATTCTGTAGTACTAATCATCATTTCTTCTCGATCCAACCCCTCCGCAAACTTGACAAGATATGGTCGTGCTCTATCCATCGAATCGGCATCGTACACTACCATCACTCGCCCTCGTAATCCAACGGGCAAAACTAAACAACTCTCCGATCGAGGTGGTGGTGTACTAGTGCTGCCGCCGCCACCACCACCAGTGTATTGCTCTTCCACCAAGACGGGTATAAATTCATGCGAGGTTGGATGGAAGGATCCGTAGCATGCTTTTGGCACGGCATATGCTTTTATTGTGTAGGTACAAGAGGATGAAATGGCGACAATATCCCCTGGTGAAATAATGTTGGCAGTGTTGGTGGTGGTGATGTCTACCGCATCATCCTCATTAGTATTGGTTGATGATGACGTCGTCGTCGTCGGCGATGTCCTCGAGGAGGTGGAAGAAAATGATGATGATTTTTTGGGTTCCGTTGCGTCGGCAAAAAATGAGGATGATAATGATGATGATGAATATGTCGTTGATGTCTTTGATAACGAAGACGATATTATCGCAAATCGAGTTTGATGCATCCTCGGCAAAAAGCTTGGCGTCAATGATGATGAGGAGGATGTCGACAACGACGCTGACGGCGTGAATGCAATCGTGGTGGTGGTGGCGTGGGGGTGCCAAAAAAGTATTGCGCTCGCCGCCAGGACGACTGAAATGGACGATGATAATAATAATTGGGATATCATTATCATTGCTTGTCTTTGCTTTGCTTTTCCGGCAGCAGAGAATGGGAGAAGGCTCGGATAGAGAGGCAGCGTGGTGGGACGTGCGGGAGCGATCAATATTTATGGTGGTGATTGGTGAAATTCGAAATCCTTTATCTTGTCTCTAGATCACTCACAGATACGGTACGGTACTCTGAAATCAAATCTAAAATCTAAAATCTGAATCATCATACGTACGTAGTACCACAGTAGATACTAGATACGGAGATTACTTCAAAAAGGTCAGCCCCAAAACGAAACAGCAAGAAGAAAGAAGAATGATGATTTCAACCTCCAACCAGCTCCAACCTCTCATACACAAAATAATAGAGCCATCAGTTGTTATTTTCTCAATTGTATCAATAATATGATGTTATGGGCTTGTGGTTTGAGTTTGAGTGTCTCTCCGAGATGAAACGACGAGTTATAGAGAATGGTGACGGCTCAAGCGTCGACTTCTGTCGGGCAAGGTGATACTATTGACTGTTGTACTAGTAGTATTTCCAACTCGCGAAAGTACTACCTGTGTTCGGCGGCGGCGTCCACCTGCCAATCGGAGAACGAACTACTTCCGGTCGTTTCTTCTTCAATAGTAGTAGCAGTATCCTCGACTGCCCCCCATGATGATGATACTGATTATTTAACGAGGCCGCTTCCTTGCAACGATGCACAATCACCACCACCTCAACAACCACTGCCGCAGCAGCAGCAACACCTGTTGATGATGATGTTAGCCCAAAGCAACGACATCATTCGTGGCAGTGCGGAGAATAATTATCCCACGGGATGTGCATTCTCACCGGATGGAACATGTGTTTTGACGGCCACATCCTCGGATGGTATTATTCGATTGTATGATACACCGTTTGGATATTTGACGTCGAAAGGAGTGGTGCTTAGTGGTGATGATGATGATGATGATGATGATGATGCAGTGGTTGCTTCTGTTGATGAGAGCAGGTACGATAGGATTGATAGAGAAATTTCACAGGATGGTATTATTCACGAAGACCGCGTTGATGATGATCCCGTCGAAGGAGGAGGAGGGTTTTCTCACAATCAAAATTATCATCCGCTTTCAGCTACTCCAAGAAAGAGCTCCACCACCACCGCCACCACCACCAACAACAAAACCAATCACCACCACCACCACCACCATCATGCATGGACAGCATCTCTAACCTCCCATCTTGGTGGAGCTCCACCTCCCTCTTCCTTTGCATCCTACGCATGGTACCCCCACATGAACTCCACCAACCCATTAACCTCCTTCTATATATCCTGTCGGGGACACTCCTCACCCATACATTTAATTGATGCCT
The DNA here is from genome assembly GCA_036939555.1 of Discostella stelligeroides. Taxonomy (NCBI): domain Eukaryota; phylum Bacillariophyta; class Thalassiosirophyceae; order Thalassiosirales; family Thalassiosiraceae; genus Discostella; species Discostella stelligeroides. The sequence goes on from JALLAX010000154.1 coordinate 3,429, forward strand.
ACACCTCGCAACTGCGTGCGTCCTATCGACCGTACAATGCAGTGGATGAGATGGAGGGACCGACCGTCGTGGCCTTCCGTCCCGATGATGGCAGTAAAATCTATGCTACGGGATTCAAGACCGATCGAACCATTGTGGTATTTGATACGTCGATACCTGGTAGAGGGGGATTGATTGCAAGGTTGGGTAAGACACGTCGAAGTAAGGATGGTCAAAAGGGTATACCATCCTCGATTGCCTTTCCAAAAACATACCACGTTGGTGATAGTAGTGGTGGTGGTGGTGGTGGGTGTGGTGGTCCATTCTCGCCCAATGTCTTTGCCGTGGGCACATACTCACCTGCATCGATATATATTTACGATGATCGCATGTCCAACAACCACTCATCCTGTCCTCCTGCCGGGACAATTGTGTTGCATGGTGGGTTGGCTGTGGTGGGGCATGGTCGTGCCTTTTCCAGAAAAAAAAGGAGGTTTGTGGAGGTTGCTGTCGGATCGGATAGTAATAATAGTGGGGGTTTGGGCGACAATCTAAATAATGATGATGATGATTGCAACGATACTAACAATTTCAATCTCTTCTCGTCGGCAAGAGTGAATTGGTTCCAATCTCGTGCTCGAGGAGGCGTGACACAGCTCATGTGGGCTCCATCGGGTGCCAACAATCCATACGTGCTGTACAGTGCCTCCCGTCGATCGAATGTTGTCCTCTCGTGGGATGTCCGTGCATTATCGGGAAAGGACGATGATACGAAACGTAGTAGTCGACCGATCTGCGGGATGCGGTCCTTTGCACGCGAGGATGGAGATACCAATCAACGACTGCAATTTGATATTGATCCATCTGGAAAACAGATGTTTGTAGCGAGTGGTAGTGGCATTGTCAAGATTTATGATGTTGAGAAAGGCCGATTAGAACGTACGTTGAGTGTGAAAAATAGCCATGGTCATGCGGTGAATGGAGTTTCCTACTATCCATGTTCCGGAATGGGTAGTAGTATCGCAGATAAGTTCACTGGTCTGCTCGCTGTTGCCGTGGGCTCTCGGCAGTTTCATGACGTGCCCTCGGACGACGAAGATGATGGTAATATCGCAATGAGTGTCCAAGAGGAAAGTCCTGGCAGTATACAACTCTACGGAATTACATGATTCTGAATTTTGTATGACTTATTGCTCAAACGGTTTAATGCACGGAGATCAAACAGGGAGAATCAAAAGTGAAGCCCCCGTACCCTATAAATTTCCGCAGCTTTATCCTCGTCTCCCCCAACATGCTCCTCGTTCAATATCTCCACGAATGCCATTGCGTGCTTCCTCGCTCGAAAACGAATGTTCCGTCCGGGGCTAAACCAAAATCGATCTGTCTTGCCAATTGTCTCTCCGCCTGAGCGACGGTATGTTTTAATCACCCATCCATCGGGGAATTCGGGGCCGGCCGACCCAGATGCTATTTCGGTGGCGGTCGTGTTCCGATCACCCGTGGTGAGCAGACACGGGGAGCGCTTTTGCTTCTTACTCTTCTTATCGCTACCAGATGTGATTGCACTCGATGGGGCTGGTCTCTTTTCTGCGGATGAGAAAGGGAAATCATCATTCTCTCGCATCGGTGATTTTTTACCATCGGACGCTGATGACGAACTAGTAACCACAGGAGCGGAGACAGCAGTCAACGATGATGTGACCTCCAACGGAGGAGGAATCGCAGACTTCTCCTTCAGTAACGGTCTCTTCTCGATACTAGCATTGCTACTCCTACTACTTCCAACACCTGCCGGAGTTTGCCACATGCTCCCTCCCCGCGATGGTCCCGAAACCAGTCCCATGGCACCACGACCTCCTCCGGTGTAACTCGTGGCCAATCCCGTCCCGCCTCCGTAGGTAGTACCCGCAATGCCTGGCGCGAGAATACCGCAAAATTGAGGATCGGAAATATGATTTGATAAGAGTCCCAAGTATCGACCAGACATGGAAGGGAGGAAACAGGCGGGGTCTAAATGCCGAAGCAGTTTCTTATTGAGCTTTGGAACCCGCATTGGGAGGATGGACGAGGAAGAGGAGGAATGAGCGGCAGAGATGCCGTTGCTGTTGCCGCCGCCATCAATATTCATTGCAACATCACCATCCATGTTGTTATCAACGACTTCGTCCTCGTCCATTTCTACCACGGGCGGTGGAGTAGGTGGAATAGGAATGTCGGGTATGGCAACAACACGCGCCGGCCCAGGCGGCTCCGGACGTGGAGGCATGCAGTCCATGGGATCTTCCGGTGGTGGTGGGGTGGTTGGTCTATGGATGATTGTTCCGACGCCATCTTCCAGCTGCTTGAGTATCTCCTCCTCCCGTTCTCGTTTCGCTTCCGCTTCCCGTTTGGCAATTTGCACCTTTTGATATTCCAACATGCGATCCCATGCCTCGACATGTGCGGCATACTTCTCTTGGGCATCATCGTGATCATCCTTGGCCTCTTGGGCTTCGACTATGGCATGTTCCCGATCCTTTACTGCTTGTGCATAGGCACGTCGCCGTTCGACGTAGGATGGGGGATAGGTGGATGTTAATGAGATGGGTATCATGTCAAGGAAGGAGAGGGGGGCGTAGGGACGTGGACGGGGACGTGTTTGTGGTTGGGAGGGATGGGGAGTGAATTGGGGTAATTCATCTACAGTCAGGTCGGGAGGCGAGACTCGACGTGGTTGCGAGGGAGTGATGACAGTATTATTTGGGCTGCAGTCGTCGTTGATGATGGTTGGGCACTCGTCGATGGCAGTAGCAGTTGGAACACCTGATGCATCAGTGGTACCATGTATTTCTTTTGACTTGATTTCATCCGATGGACCTGCAGGCTTTGGATCATCATCCTCCGTCGTTATCATCTCTCTTCGGTTTACGTTCTTGCCGAGCATTTTGCACAGACTAAGGATCATGACATCAACAACACGCTGTCCCTTCTCTTGGGGCTTATCACTCGCAGAAGGACCTACAACGCACTCTTTACCTTCCCCACTGCTACATCTCGCACTCATCGTTTCTTCTTCCAACACACTCATTCTCGAAGGACTACTATTATGCTCTCCCCTCTTCTCCAGCCGTCCCTCTTCATCCTCGGCATCTTGATCCTCCTCTCTCTTGTTGCTCTCCTGCTGAAGCTGCTGTACCTGTTCCTTTTCCTCTTGAACCTCCTTCTTAACACTTGCAATATACTCCTTCATCTCACGTGCATACCGTTCCTTATCCTCCAGTGCCATATTCTCATATGGACGCTTCTCCTCGGGTGTGAGTGCACGCCATCGTTCACCCATAATTATACCCTGCTCGGTAAAGCGCATCCCTGGAAATTGTGCCATCATAAGCGGACGTTGATCATTGGTGAAGAAGATGTAGGAAGATCGTGCCCCCTTGGGTCCCCTGGTGGTTGCAGTGGTGGTGGTAAGAGCCTCTCCCTCATCCTGATTTCCATTTTCATTCTTTACCTTGGTAGCAGTATTTACATTACCGTTTTCCTCCATTTTTTCGCTGTTCCTCCATTGTTCTTCCTCATTGTTGTAATAATAATTGTTGTTGTTGTTATTAGTGTTGTTCTTGTAATCTCCAAACCGTCGTTTCCATAAACTACATGGAATCAACTCAGGAAAATGCAAGTATAACCCTCCAGCATCGGAATCGAACATGTCCCCCACATTGCGCTCAGTGCTGCTTCCCCTTTCGATGAATATTTGCGGTTGATGTTGTGTAGCGTTGTTGTTAGTAGTGGTGTCATGATCCTGTTCTGGGCCATAGTGTTTCTGTGATGATGATGATGATGACGATGATGATAACGGTGCATTGTAGGTATACCCACCAGCAATCATGCTCTGTTGAAATACCGTCGATGGGAGGATATACTCCCCTTCTTCTTCTTCTTCTTCTTCTTCTCCCTCCACCGCATTAATATTAGTAAGCTTGACAAACCATTTTTCCTTATCTGCCTCGGTAGTAATGGGTGGATGAATCATTGCGGTATTGGCCAAAGTGGGTATCATGAGCAAGCCGGGGGAGCCAATGGGTGGAATGGAAATTTGACGATGTTTGTGTGCGGCCGCGGCAGAGCGATACATGCCCTGGTACCCACCTTTTTGGTTGGTGGTGGTGGTGGTGGTGGTGGTGGTGGTGGCGGCTCCTCTTGAATGTGAAGGGGGATGTGGAGAAGGGTGAAGACTTGTCATTGAGGAGGAGGATGATGACAGCATTATTTGGGGTTGTTGCCTACCACCACTACTAGTAGTAGTAGTTGTAGATGGTGTGAAATTCAGCGCTTGCATCCCGGCAGTGGTGGCAGTGTTTGGCACGGTACTAGTACCACTGCCTTTCTTTGTGGGTCTTCCACCATTATCCGCAACATCGCCATCATTGCTGTCCTGGGAGGCTGTACTCCTACCAGAGGAATGTCGTCGATGCTGCTCCTTCATCATCTTCTCCTCGTGATGATTGTTGCTCTGGTGGTGGAGTTCTTGAATATAGCTGCTGGAAGCCTCCTTCCCCTTCGAATTCCCTCCGAAATAGCGATCAGCATCCTCCTCTTCATCATCGTCATTATTTACTGAAACTGCCATTTGGATGTTATCATCATCATCATCATCATCATCATCATCATCCACACTATCTGCAACTGCAACATCATTCGATTCAGAATCTTCCTCCTGCATGACTTCGAATTCGACAGCATCATCATCATCATCATCAGAGATGATCGAGTCTTCTTCTTCTTCTTCTTCTTCTGACGCGGCGGCGGTGGTCGAAGAAATCATAATCTCATTCTTCGGGGGAGCCGTCGCCAATTCGACGACGGGAGCAGGCAGCAAGCTGATGTGGTCGTCGTCGGCGGCGGCGGCGGCGGCAGTAGTAATCATGACCAAAAATATTTATCTCCAGCGGTGAGCAGGGAGGGGTGGGGGGTGCTCTCTATCTCTCTCTAGAGAGAGGGAGGGTGGCTGGGGCAAATTATTGCCGAAACCGCCGGGAAATTAGTTTGATTTGGAAACTGTAGTGTAGTACCTATCTACCACGCATGCTACCACGCACCTAAGTATCTACCAGCCGCCAGAACCTACGTACAATTGGCGAATGACCCGACCTCGAGAATTAGACTGTAGCCATAAATTATTCTCTAGCTTGTTCATTAGCATCATCTTTCTCAGTAGTCTTCCGACAAAAAGGAGCAATAACGTCGCCATTGTCACCAACTATTGCAACCACTACGAGCGCCAGTTGCATTGCCACAGCCGTGGCACAGCGGGTCGATTGCAATACTAGTCCAGCCGCGAATCATGATGAAAGCTACACAAGCATTGCCACCAATGATAGGAACAACATCATTCATCCAGACAAAAGAATGAATCACATGTCAGAACAATCTCCAACACGGTCGGATCATTCTGCCGACAATGCCGCGGGATTGGGGAACAGCTTTGGCCACGTTAGTATTGGAGGTGGCGGTGTTGTCGCCAACAGCAGTAACAACAACAACAACAACAATAGGAAAAAGAACAGCACCACGCTGCCTTCGACATCATCATTGTTCATGAAAAAAGGAGTATTTTTACTATCCGGAACTTCAGCAACTAAACCATTTTCATTGAAGGGTGCGCCTGCCAAATGTAGTATAGACACAAGTGTCTGCGAAAGCAGTGACAAGAGCACCATCGACAGTGTGAAAGGATCCATCCCCAGAAAGGTTTCGTTTGATGAGTCTGAGGTTGAATTATCAATACCGCCTCCGGGTAAGGTACTCAACCTTGCGGGAAAATTATCAGGTCTGCTTCAACGGACAACAACGCCGACAACTCCAGCCAAAACAATCCCCGGATGACAATGATATGATGATGATAAGTCAATCGCGTACTTTTGATTCTTCTTTTACTCACCAAAGTTTGACGAGCAGTCTTCAACTTCCGTTGAGAGTGAATGTGTTCGCCAAAATGCGAGAATTGCCGAGATGATGGAAGGTGCTATGATGGATTTCTTCGAAGCGATCACAAGCCACCGAATCAAAGGAAAAACGAATATCGACTGATGCTGTTCCTGCCACCGATTGTGAGAAGGTGCACGTCAGAAGAACAGATATTCAGACTTCAATGCCTGGTTTGTTCTTTGTCGGCGAGGACGACCAAAATGAATTGGCCGCGGTGGTGGTTCATGACGCAATTTCGCCATCCAACAGTATTGCCAAGGTAGATAGTGTGCCAGCATCGCCACATAAAATGACTCATCCCAAGGCACTTCCGTCAGCCAAAAATGATAACAAGGATCTTGCAAAATATCTTGTCAAATTCACTGATCACATCTTAAATGGATGTAACAACTACGACACAGAGATTCGTCGGCAATCTATCGGATGATCAGCCGGATAAAATGGCCACGAATACTACTGCGGCTCCACATAACTAGGGACGTGTCGTCTATCAGCGAGGATAGCGAGGAGGAAAATCTGATTCACACTCTGCATCCTTTTGAAAAATCACGATCTCTTCCAAATCTCCCCCCCGCATCAACCTTTCTATCCGCAAAGGAACGTGCACGCATCCGACAACACGACACCGCCCCGGTACGGACCAATACATCGTATGAAAGGTACCAGAAATATGTGCACGTACATTCAGATGGAGACAGTAGTATGGCTTCATTAAAGGAGGAGATGGTGGAGGTGGAGGAGGAGGAATGTGATGATGAGATTGAGATATGAAAGAGTTCATATTTTGGAGAAGGAGGAAGCTCCTTATCATTCAAGGGATGACGAGATGGGAGGAGTATTGTCGGAGGCGTTTGATCATCACAGTGCTCGAAGCATTGGTATGAGAAATGTTGACTTGCATGATAAGTCATTTCCTTCCCGCGACAGCGCCAAGAATGTTGCTAAATACGACGCGAATAATCTCCTGCTTTCTCAATCCAAGACATTCGAAGGCAAGCAAGATACTAACTTACATCCAAACATGATGCCTCATTGTCAAGTATTCGAGACTTCTGAACGCAAACCATTAGATCCACCAACTGACGTTAGTCTCAACGTTGATCGTTCTGAAGACTTTGATGAATACAATCAATCGTTACCATCCGATTCCATCTTGGACGTAATCAAAATGACATTCCGTGAACAGCAGAAGGGGCGACCCCTCGCATGGCACTCTGCCAACGGTGTGAATGACGACGAGGTGTGCGATACTAATGAAATGCCGCGGTTCAAGGCAACCGGTGGAGCTAGTATCGCCGGTCGATTGAACTCAATGACCATGTCTCGCCTTGCATCTACGTTCCGACAGCATGCCGATGACGAAGATGATGCCGACCATGTGACGGAAAATGGTGGTGTCGAGAAAAGGTGGAAGATGATGGCGAGAGCGAGCACTGCTCACGAGGCGGCATCGGAATGGACCATGAATATATTCTATCTGATCAAGAGGGGAGTTCGTTAGCACAAGCGATCGAATCATCGTCGATGTCGGAAACGGCCTCTTCGTCCGCCAGTGGTGGTGAAACTCCTATTCCTGCTCCTCGATCTTCTGTACGAAATCGGGTAGTAGAGCATCATCTACCATCGTTGACTGAATAAAATTCCTTTGAGCGAGATGCCAAGACGAATGCTTCAAGGAAAGATTTGCCCCCGATCATTCGGTTTGAAATGCGACCTAATTCAAGACCGCCCCATATTGGTCCTCAACCAGTCCATTCCATGCAGACCAACCTTGTCGAAAGTCGCCCATGTTTTCACCGACCTAATCAAACGATGAAAAAGTCACAATTCTTACACGCGCCCTCCAGGCTTCATCCGCACCATCTGCCCCATGAGTTGCCTAGATCGAGATTGGAAGAAAAGATTCGTGACTATTCGATGAGAGAAAGTCGTCAAATTGGAGTTTATGCAAATAATTCAGTTGGTACGTCCGAACTCGGCTCCCTATTCACGCGAGATAGCGAGCGTAGCCGCAATTTACCAGTGCCTTCGGTGATTTTTCATCGCACGTATCCTCATTCGGATTTGTCTCTTTCGAAATCGAGCAAGATAATTGAGTGTAGTGGTGCTGACGTTCCTTCCAAGGATATATCATTCTCAGAGGGTAGCAAGTCATCATCTTGCACTGACAGTGGCTATCCATTATGAATGGCCAGCAAATGTAAAACAACATCATACGTCACCACTTCACGCAGATGAGTCAGATGGAGGAGCAATGGGTGTGACAGCCACTAATCCGGGACGACAAATAATCGACATCAGTGAAATTATCTACAAGGCAGTGGGGAGCACAATTGCTAAGTTCGGTGAGGAACTTTTTGAAAAAGCCACCACGGATGCTGCCTCGCCTAACGTACTAGGAGGATATGCTCCTGATAATGAACAATATTCAGCTGTGTTCTTAGATGAAACTGGTGTGGCAAATAGCGAATATGGTACTCATCAACCTGAACAACAGAAACACATTATCACAGGTAATAGTATCAGGTATGATATTGAAAACATAGCCAAGGATGTGGATCCATCTACTTCATCAAAGGATCAAAATAACACAAACATCAAGCTACAGAAGCAAATTCCAATTGTATTAATGAAAGATAATACCAGTAGAGAACCTTCCACTTTGCATCATGCCAAGTATCCCAGCAAATGGCAATAAGCATCAAGACCCGAGTTTTTTGGGAAAGATTGATGACCTTTTGGCGAAAGATTGATGAGCATAAGGTTAGGAGTTTTTTGAGTCAGCTTGAGCTTGATGATGAACTGTCGCCTTCAAAACTGCAGCATCAGCCACAACAGCGGGTTGTGCCAATGATCAAAGCATTGAATAAGAACGCTGGAAGAAGAGGTGCAGATGATGCTAGTGCATCTCATCACAGCTCCATTTTCGAGGCGTTCGAAGTGGCACCATTGAGATTTATCTGTCGCGTTGGGGATGGGGAGAAGCCAGCCACCTTGTTGAATGACTTCGGCGTTCATCATTCGTATGTCAGACCTGTTTCTTTTGCAAATAACTTGGTCTATCCAGAGAATNAATGACTTCGGCGTTCATCATTCGTATGTCAGACCTGTTTCTTTTGCAAATAACTTCGTCTATCCAGTGAATTCTGACGATACGGTGCTATGTCCATCAAATTTAGAGCATATCAAGAGGACCAATGTTCAACTATCGCGTCACTCCGCCAGCATTGTCAACAGGGAGAAATCAGAGCGTTCGATAGTTGATGCCAATGAAGTACCTCGAAGATCGCGTAACTCCGAAATCTCGACTGACAGAGAGATGGGATTCAAGAGCTTTCACCAACGACCGAAGACTATTGCTGTCGAGCAGTGTCCGCATCCTAATAACAAAGCTCGACAGAGCATTCGAGGTAAATGGAAGAACATCGCCATGGCTGGACCTGCAATGATGGCGTCAACTCGTCATTGAATCGCGCTCAGGGCTGTAACTTCGCATCGTAGAACGTCAATTTCTCTACATGGACAATACAGATCAGCCGCATTATACCAGCAATTGGCAGACGAAGGCACTATTCCTAATTCAAAATGAATTAATACCAGATACTACTTTATGGTTTCCTACCTCTCATCTCCCATCTCAAGATCCACATCAGACACTTCAGGTTGCAGTAACATTGGTTGATGTTCCTCCTAAGTGCCCATCCTTAAACAATTCCTTTTCCTGTTTTATTCCCTCTCCTCCGCGTCCATGCTCTTCATCATCGCACTAATCGAAAGAAGAAGTCTGACCGCCTGAACCTACGGAGCGAGTGTCCTCAAAGTAAATGCTGGCTACCAACATTGCCACGTCTGCAATGCACCACACCGCCAACATTACTGATGAGGAAAGGAATGATTAGATGGACACGAAGATGCATGAATAGGGTACTGACATCTCAAGATCGTGAATTTGAGCTAAAGGAGAAGCGGAATACTTAAAAGGGTACAATAGAGAAAAGATACAGCATCAGATGATCTTTTAATCTTTAATCCCATAGAAGTAGCAATCATTATCAATAAGAGAAGAAGATACTTGATGACAAATAATGACGGTGCAATACTCTCAACCCAAAACTCAAACCCCTGAATAACTATTTCCATTATGTGGTAGCTTCTTTTGCCCGAATGATAACAATATATAATGAACCTGAATCCCCAGCGATTCATTGCAAAGGCAATCCAACTTGCACATCATGTTAGGTACCTCCTTTCTACTTTGATGCGTTGTTGTACGGCCAATTATTCTTCTCCATTTCATAAAACCACATGGCCATCAATGGACTGAATCGATCATATTGGTGCACCTGTGCGGAAGGAGATCCATCATGATTAAGAAGCTGACCCGTGTTGCGATCAATGAGATTGATGTTGTAGGTGGAGTTTGCCTGAATTTCATGATCAAATTTTGCAATGGGATCGTTGGGCAACCAATTATGCCAATTGTTATCACGGACATAGAGATCTGTTGTCGAATCCGAACCTTGAGCCTTTGCATCTTCTTGCGCAGTCTCGAAGATCCTCGCTGCCTCGTATCCTACCACATGAATTGCACCAGTTCGGTGTGGAATGGCCGTGGCGTTCTTTAGCTGATTAGTATAATACAAGTAATTGTGAATTGATTGGTCATCCCCTCTCATGTCAATCCGACAGTTTGGCATCGTCATCCACTCGGTCATTTCCTTTTGCATGGAATCAAGGTACTCCATGATCCCTCCTCTCGATCCCATGATGCTGCCGCTACAAAACACTGACAACCAACACAGGAACATAATATTATGATCATGTCGGTGAGAAGAGAGTGAGGAATGTGAGGAGAAAAATATATGGAGCAGAGTTGGTATGTCAATTATTCAAATTACTCACCCCGTGTAGGCCCCACTGTATAATTCCGACATTTCTGACATACGAATGAAGCAATGTAAAATTGAATGTATGTGTTGAGAACGATGCATGATTCAAATGATTTTTTACTACCCCCTCCCCCCTTCCCCATTGTAGTAGTAGCTGTACTCACCTTGATCGGAATGTCTGTAAGCCAATGTGTATTAGACATGTTGGGATGCTCCTCAAATAGCATCAATGGATACTGCTGTCCCAACTTCACAGCGGTCACGAATGGATCTTTTTGTGATACCACACAGTATAGTGTAACAGATGATGAAAGAAAGAGATATACAAAAGTTATGTAATATTAGAATCACGATCCGAAAACACTATATAATGCATCCAAGCAAAACAACGGCAGCAACATCATCAACATTGATTTTCTTCTTTCTCACACTCACCCGCTTGAAAAAAAGCATCCCTCGCATCCGTCAACATGATTCCATCCGTACACGACGGGCACTCATTCAACCAATCTTCATACATGAAGAATCTGGCCCAAGTAATTTTATAATCTGGATAGTTCTTGGGACAGTGCCATTCGTGCGAATGAATGGTATCGATTGGTTTCCCCTCGCTGCCAATGGCATTGTGGAAGGTGCACTGATCGGCCGGTTCGATGAAGTGGGTGGTGACACGTTGGGTGGATAGGTAGTCCAGGATGTCGGGAGAGGCTTGTTTGCTAATTCCGAGAAGGATGTGTCCGGAGTAGCCGGTGGCACGGAGGCTGCCCACGAAGCGTTGGTAGTCGCCCATGCCTAGGCCGGAGGCCATGGCTAGCACTGCCGAGTTTTGGGATTGCCAGTTGGATGATGATGTAGTGGTGGTGGTGGTGGTGGTGGTAGTAGTAGTGGTGGTGGTAGAGATGATGGTAGCTGGGGCCACCATATTATTATTATTATTATTATTACTAATACCAGCATCATCTGCCTCTGAAAGAAAAGGAGAAGAAGAAGTGGAAAGAGAAGATCCGTTGTTGGACAGGATTTTTTTCGTCATGATGACATTCATACTCAGTGGCACCAGCAAGAGACACAAGCCAACTGCCATGGTGATTGCATATCGTGCTGCCCATGATGATGATGATGATGAATGGTGGTTTCTAGTAAGTAGTGGAGCAGCCCTTAATGACGATGTCCCTTTCCTACGTCCGAGCTGCATTATTTTTCAAACTTGGTATTTAATAATGATGAATAAAAATGATGATGATGATGATGATGATGATGATGACGCACGGAGGAGGATGATAAAATATAATTCAATGATGATGACGACGACGACGACGACGACGACGATCGATGGCTTATCAATATCAATGGAGTGTGTGTGAAAAGATTTTTTTCGTGTTGCGAACAAAGTCACACCCTGTCACACCCATCTACAATACTTATCGTACACCATAAGTAAGTAGTATCTAGAGACATAACTAACTCTCAACAGCTCTCAACGTCAACAGAAACCGAAACTAGAGAAACTACCATACCTACTGCTGATGACAATGACAATGAAAGTTCTCACCGCTGGCATGATGAAGCCACCGACGCTACCGTCGTCGTCGTCGAGCAACAACAACAACGGCAATGACGGTGGCAAGAAGAATTTACGGACACTACAACAACTACAGCAACAACAACAGCTGAATAATTATTCAGCATCAACATCGTTCGTGGCGGAGAGAGAGGAGACTACAACTACTACTTTGAGCAATGACAATGACAATGACAATGACAATCATGCCGACAACAACAACAACATCATCAAGCCAATATTACTCGATGACTTGTACTACACCTCTGCGCCACCGCCACCGCTGCCGCTACCACCTGCTTCATCATCTTCTCCTTCATCTTCTTCTTGTCCCAACAACAACAACATCCCAGCCAGAGGAGTCATTCAAAACACGGTCGAACGACTCGTCGCCGAGGAGACC
>JALLAX010000155.1:0-14893 GCA_036939555.1 Discostella stelligeroides
TGAAGTTCGATCGAGACTTTTTTCTTTGATCGTACCAACGAAATTTGCCAGATGGTGGGAAAGGTCTTGTGAGGTTGTAGATGTATGCACTGCTATGACGATTGATGACTGTCCACTAATAGAGTCGCCAAGTGATGGGTAAGAGACAGAGGTACATGAGACTGACCACGCGGATCTAGTGAGCGATTGCTTAAATCCGGCGACACTACGACCATCATGATCCGGGTGGATGAATGCAACCACAATACATAGGCGGTTGATGAGGCGCATCTGAGCAATAATAGCAGTCTGAGTTTGCCAGAATGATGTCGTAGCCTCTGTGCTTGGGAGGGAGTGGGAATGAATGAGGTATACGTGAAGATGTGCCTGATTCGCAGGCAAACGGACAAAGTTGAGTAATTCTGGTGCAGTGGCCATAATCTTCTCGCAATCACCAACCGATTTGAAGAGAGCGCGCCCGCTTGGGGACGGATCGCATGCCATAGTAATCGTGAATGGAAGAGCTTTCTCCATGCAAGTAGAAAAGAAATGGCCACTGTTAAAACCGTACACCGCCCATGCAAAGTGAGACAGTTTCCAACCGAGCTCAGTAATGTGTGCATTATACAAAATGCGCTTGTTTGTCGACCCTTGGCCTGTAGTAGAAGGCAACACTGGGAATGATCCATGTTGAATAGGGATGTGAGCAACGTAAGGGATATCAACGACATTACTGAAGGCGGTGATGATATTGCTATCAGGTACACACGCTGGCTCAAAAGGCGCTGGCGTGCCAGGCACATGCACGCGCGGGCCGCGATAGTAGGGCATGTTCTGTGGTGGGATCGGCATTTCAGATGAGGGCGGGTGAAGTCGACGAATTGATTGGGTGAGTTCAAGATACGTCCGCATGAGAGGGTCGTAGCATAAATCTTCACCAATCCGCGACCAGTAATCTGCATCCTGATTGTATGTATCCGCGCGGTGAACAATGTCCATATTCCAACACATCAGTCGCATCTGGAGCCGAAGGATAGCAGGATTGCCACCATCATAAGTCAAAATGAACTTAATAGCGTAACAGTCAGTGACCCACACAAATCGCTGACCAAGGCACATATGGTGACATTTGTTAATTGCCTAGTCTCCAGCGAAACCTTCACCTAAGTGGGAGTGAAGCTTTGACTCGTTATTTCGAGCGCGTCGAGAACCAAAGGCAACTGGGCGTAGAACAGCCCGACAGTCCTTTGTCAGGAAGGTAAAACCCTCCCCCGCCATGCACTTAGCCATGGCATCCAGGGAGGTTGGATCATCCGCGGGCTGTAGCAGCACGTAACCAAACCCTGCAGCAGAGAAGTCCGTCCAAATAACAGTCAATTTTCGATGGTCGAACCGCGCCAAGCAGGGGTTGGCAAGAATAGCATTCTTTATACCGTTCCATGAGGTAGCAACTGAATGGGTCCACAGCTGAGGTGTAATTGCCTCTGTGTACTCTAGCTTCATAACCTCACAAAGGGGTCCAATCAACAACTCGAAATTCGGGATGAATGAACTGTAGAACTGGCCAAATCCAACCAACTCAGCAACATCCCGAACCGTTAACAGATCCGGCCAACTCCAGAGCAGTTCAAATTTAGACATTGCAGGACGGTTCCCGTCCGGACAGACGTCAATGCCCACAAACTCAACCCGTTTTGGGAAGAAGAAGCTCTTTCCTAACTTCAGTGAAAGTCAGTATGCCTTGCAGGTTCGCAGTTGACATTGGATGAAGATTAATGCATTGAGCAACGTTTGCGCCCAAGAGAAAATGTCGTCAACAATATTAGTAGAGTTAGTATCGTCGTCAATGGTGAGCCCTGACTTGGCAGCTAAAGATTTCCAAACACTGCTGAGGTCATGCATGAATGCAATGAAAGTTGCTGGTCCATTGACTGGTCCGAATGGCATGACCGAGTATGTGTATTTTATTGCATCGGGGCCTTGAAACGCTAACTTTTCTCTACTGTCCAAAGCGACTTGCAATTGGTGATACCCCATCGGCGCATCAACTAGCCAGTAAAAGCCAGCCGTACCACAAGCAGTCATTACCGCGGCATCGCATCTCGGTATTGGGTATGCGATCACTCTCGTGACTTGATTTAGGGGGATGTAATTAACACAGAATCGCCATACGAAATCATCAATATTGTAGACATGCTCTTGATGGGGTTTCGGAGCCAGTAGGCATTTGAAAAGCCACTGACCATCGTGAACCTGCTCAATATGGCCAACTTTTTCCAGAGCAGCAATGCATGAACGCATCTTGGGGATCTCGCGAGGCCCATAGTTAATTTTCTTCACGGCAATGGGACGTGCGGTGCTGGTATCAATGACGCATTCGTAGTTTTTGACGGGTACAAAGTATGTTGATTCGTCAAAAACAGCCCAGTACCGCTTGATTAAGCACAATGAAGCATCAGCCGTATGCTGGTCCAAGTGGCTAAGATCCAAATTCTTGCGCAAATAATCGCCATGTAGAGATTCGTCATACTGCACGTTGAACAATGGGTCTTCCTCGTCAAGGGGAGGGGCCGGGTGCTTCAGCTTGCGCAGGATACTCCCACCGTCAACAGAGGCAATCAAATCATCGTATTCCGCCGATGGGTCGGGAAAGCCTCTATCGTCAATAAAAACGTTCCTTGGTTTGCCCCGACGGGCCGGTTTGGGAGTCACTTGAATTGGCAAGCGCGATGTGAAAGTGCTGATGACAACATCGGAGGGTGCCGCTGTACTACCGCCAGCGGGACCTAGAGAATCGGATCTGCGTGGACCAAATGAGGTGTGGGGAAGGAGTCAAAGCAGAAAAAGGTGCTTGTCAGCCAAAAGATTTGACAAATATTCCCTGGGAGTTTATTACAAAATTTATTACAAGACCTATCCCACTTGCGGAAGCGACGAAGCAGAAGCATCGGACGATTAAGCGTCAATATGCAAGATGAGTGAGGATAAACACTCACTTATTATCGGCACTGCGATGGGGCAGAGGGTCGTAATAATCATTCAAACTCGCATGAGCTGAAAATGCTGGGGTCCAGCGCGTGATAGGGGTGGGAGAAGTCCCAGCAACAACTGCAGTGCTCGCCGTATTTGTGCTCTGCAAAGCCGCCGCCGTCTGAAATGATACACAATGGCGGGTAATGGAATCCAAAGGTGGATTAGCCAGATATGCTTCAATGGCGTCAATCTCTTGAATCACCTGCACCGAATGCTCACCAGAAGGAGGGGGGTAGTCCTTTGGTGGAATGAAAGTATTCCGAGTGCGGTGGTACATCATTTTCAATGGGGCACAATCGAGGTTCCTCATTTCGAACAAATCCGTAACAGTATCAACAATCCCCCCGACCGCCTTAATAAATGGAAGTCCGATAACCGAATTAATGGTAACATCGAGCCCAGCCGCAAAGAATATGGTAATTGGGGCCCCCACATTATTTAGATAGGGAAGATGAAACTCGAAACCGACATTGAGATCCGTGGTATAAGACACACTATCCTTGGACACAATACCGGATAGTGTAATGGGAGGATAGTCCTCGGGCGCATAAATCTTGGCGACAATGTGTGGATACTGACGTGCAATGTTGGTTAAGAACTTAAGACTGCCAGTCGTAAGGCCAGCCGCGGTGTCGACCAAACAAATGACGCCAGGCAAGTGCTCGTCTTCAGGGCGACCAAGGGGTAAGACAATGTGCGCAAGGGAGGTGGTAACGGGTGCGGGCAAGTTGCGACGGGCTGGAGCAGAATAGGCACCAGCACGTGTCCCGTCAGGCGGGAAAGACACTTCCAGCAAGAAGGTTTGAGAGACTCGAGACTGGGGGTTGTTGGACCCAGTTGATGGAGACGATACCGTAATGGTAGTAGCTGGTGATGTCACCGATGAAGCGACGCTCGCTGCATCCGCTGCATAAACTTGCTTCCGAACCTTTTCACGAGCTGCTTCTGACATTGAATCAAAATCAGGATTATCCTTTTTCGCGCGCTGGGCCCTCCGCTTCTTTGCGTCTTTCGTGAACTTGGCATATGCTGCATCTGCAGCGGCTTTAACGCCGGCATCATTCTTTCGAGGGCAGATGATGTTCCCCTCCTTATCCATCCACATGTGTGCAGGGCTTTTGCATCCTTGCCACGGGTGCCTTTCGAAGGGGTTGATGGCGAGTCTGGATCGTAACGTTGCAGAGTTCTCTTGGCTTGGCTAGCATGTGCCGGCACCACCGAGGCACAATAAGACTGGGGAGCAGCACCAACAGCATCGCGCGCCGCCGCAGTAGTAACGTTGTAGGCATTCTCCGCCTGAATTGCTGCCATATAAATCACGTGCAGCCGGTCCCGTTGGACTTGACCGTCGAGTTCGTGGAAGTCATTGTGGGCAGGGTAGAATTGCTCAAAATACGACAAGATGCGTGGATCAAGGCCTTGCATAAACTTGTAACAAACGCTGACGGGAAAGGTGCATGCTGAGACGAAAGGGCGCATCGCCAGTGTCATCCGCAAATGATAAGCAAAAATACTCGTAGACACACGGTTCCCATCCGCGTCAATGTAGCTTTGCTTGATGACGTCAACCACAGCATGAGGCTGACTGGTATAGTTGGGGCAGAGGGTGGCAAATAGAGTAGAGCAGATCTGATTGAATGCCAACTTCAAAATCTTTTTGTTGATTTCACCTTGAACCGTAGATTCATCGGTCCGCACAGAACCGGGTAGATTAAAATCCGCCGCCACTAATGCAAGGGGGGAGTCCTGAAGGCAGGGTCCCAAAATAGTAGCTCGCATGTGGTCCACTGACAAAGTACGTAGATCAGCAGGCCCGATGTATGTTGACAGGACGTATGCTCCCCCGGCTCCGTTTACCAAATTAACTTGTGATTGTGGGAGTTCTATGTAGTACTCAGTGCAGAGGGTGGAAGCTTGGGGTGGTACGCCAGCAGGTGGTGGTGCCGTCAATAAGTGGGCAAAATCCAATGAGAGCTGGACGCGAACGAATTTAATGTCCGGTGGGCGGCAATCACCCAGATTTCCGTCAATGACAGGCTTCAACACAACAGGATCCGCCGCAGTGTAACACGTAGCAGGGGGAATGATAACCCCACCGATATTGTGGAAGGACAGGATGCGGAGGTGTTGCATATTCATCCAATTAGATGAAAAGTGGTTTTGAAAATCGGCTCGAGAGCCATCCACGATGGACTCAAGATTCAGCTGGGAGCCCAGGGCTTCGAGTTGGGTATTTTGATCGGCGTTCGAAGCAGCGCAAGCTGAGCGATTCAGGTGGAAGGCGTGTGCACGTTCCCAGATAGGCATGGATGCGTCGATGATCAAAGATATCTTTCCTACTTGCACCGGAACAGCTTTCTTTGGCTCGAAGGACATCGCCGCCACGGACGCTGCATTGGAAGTCATGGTATTCTTGGTAATATTCTTGGGGTAATAAATAAATATACGATCGAAAGTCCAAACGTTCTTGGAGCACCACTAAAGAAGGATGGAGCTTAGAGCGAGACAGAAAGAGATGATCATGGAGCAAGATAATTGTGGCTATTGTTTATCAATAGCTACTACGACACCGGCGAGCTAAGGTCCGTCCGTCATCCGTCGGCTTAGCAGCGATCAAAGCAGGCGATCCCTGCTTAAGCGGCCCAAAAAGGAATGACGAGAATCCGAGTCAAACCGCTGCAAAGAACCCGGCCAAAATGGATGGGCTGAACTAGCGAATCCTGACTGTCAAAGTTGGTGAAGACCTAATAGTATGCCGAGATGATAATCGTAGCAGGAAAGAGAATCACACAAAGAATCCCCGACGAAGCAACGCGTCGGCCAGTCATTGATAACAATGCTGGTGCCCATAAGATGGGGTTCATTTGTAAAAAAAAAAGAAAAAAATGGGGTTTGTTTGGTGTCAAGGAAGGTCCGAATGCAGACTATCCAAGTTAGGACGTACTGGAATCAGCACCTCCGGAAAAGTTGTCGAATAGGGGTAGTGGCACATTTTGTACCGTCATGTGGAAGGTATGGTCCACATGGATGGAATAGGCTGGCAACTCAGTCGACGGGACTGCATTTTGGAACATCGACAAATGCGAGGCAAGGATATCCCAATCAGACTGACTAATTCTGTCCTTTGTTTTCCTACCTTTGATGGATGCAAAGTCAAATGGGCCGTGGATGAAAGTGTCGTGATGAGTCAGGTTAATGAGACGGTGGCAATGGACAAGGCGGTGGCGCCGAGCGTAATCAGCTGATGTGTCCGAAGGGCGAATTAAATGTGCGCTCTCCAATGTCGCTGGAAGAGCACTATTGTCGCCTTGCGTGTGATAGTGTAGCCAATATCTTTGGTTGATTGCATTGAACCGCACATCTGCAGGGTGGAGGATGTAGAAGTCCACGTAGAAAGTGCCATCCTGCAAGCAAGCTGGATGCAAATGCATTGAATCATGAAGTGCAACCCGGACCAACCTCCATTCATAAGATGTAGGTGCACCAATCTTGCATGCAATGAAGAACAATTTATCATCACTGGCAACAATGGATGCAACGAAAGTCGCTAGCGGAGGGGGCCCTGAGATTTCTAGCACCGTAGGAGGCGGAGGAGGGGGGCCAGTATACAGCACAATGGCGTTGTCATCGTCAAGCTCATAGTTTTGTGACTCCATATCAACACCATCCTCCTCCATCAATTCAGCATTATAGTCGTGAAGAGATGGCCAATGAAAGAAATCAGCTCCCTCAACCGTAGAGTAGGGAACCTGAAAAGGCTGGGGGGGTATAAACCCTTCTACACCGGCGTCAGCAAATGGGTTGTCGACCATTTCATGGTAAAGGTAACTGTAGCGAGAATCCGGTCTGTCCACAGGGTGCAAAGGCAACAGTTGAAGTGGGTATGGGGACAGGTCCGACGCGTGCTTCTTCTGTTTTCGATTCGGATTCTTGCAATGCAAAAGGGAATACAAACCTCCCGGGAGACAAGATTCAATGCGCCATGGGCCTGTGTAGGCGTACATAAGCTTATCCACTCGTTCCTTACTGGAATCAGATCGTGTGGCACGTCAAGCAAACACAATATCACCTGTCTTGAACTGGCGTGAAGCCGGGCGCCGGTCGTTAACGAGTTTGCGGTGCCAAGCTCTGTGCTCTTGAATAAGAAGTGTTGCAATCTCGCGACAGAAGGAAAGCTGATTGGCCAAGTCTCGAGAGTAAGATGACACAGATTTCGGTGTAGAATTGGTCAGTTGCCAGTGTGCCTGGGTGGAATAATCAATTGGGAATTGAAACTCTCTACCAACCGCCACCATGCTTCGTGAGATGTCCGTCCCCGGGATGGGGCATGAGTTCCAAGCGTAAAGAAGAAGGAGGATGCACTCCATAGCTACCCGCACAGTACCGCGTTTGTTAGTCATAATTCGTAGCCCTTTGTTCAGATAGCGATTGATCCGTTCAACCAGCATGGGGTTATGATTATCTCCAGACAACATATGAAAATTAATCTTCAATAACTCCATAGATTCCCGGAATACACTCAAAAACTTGCTGTCCTTATCGATGACAATGGTGTGGCATAAGCCAAACCGCAATTGTATTTTCATGATTGCGGATGCAAAAGATTCTGCTGTTGCATGTGAAACAGGCTCCATGCATGCAAAAGAACACATCCCGCAACAAGCAATCAGGTAAGCTTCAGAGCCTTCAAACCCTGAATAACTGCCAGCAGAATAAGCATCAAAGAACATCACCAGGAATGGTGCTTCAATAGGGAAGTTATAAATGAGTTCGGAAGATTTAGATTTTGTCTGGTTGGCGAGTGCACAACCCGGGCATGCAGTACACATCCGTTCAATGTACCGGTACATGTGAGGCCAAAAGTAACGAAGACGGATGCGATGCAACGTACGAACAACGTTAAGATGACCCCCAGCTGGGTTGGCGTGGAAGGCAATAAAAATGATATTGCGTAGTGAAGTGGGCACAATTGTCAGGCGCGTGTAGGAGTGTCCACCGACAATGGGCTCGCAATAAATGAGCAGACCATCCTCAATGGAAATTAGTGAATTCCGCAGAGCGTGGCGATAATTGTAGTTGACCGCTTTCAAATTCTCCTTTGTAATCATTGAGGGGGAGAGAACCATCTGACGGACTTTTACCAATTCATTGTCGTTCAGCGTAGCATCACGCCACTGAGCACGGGAAGGCAGCCGCGTTGTGGTCGTGCCACCAACGAAGGCCTGTATCAAAGTGGTTGGT
Source organism: Discostella stelligeroides (assembly GCA_036939555.1). Lineage (NCBI taxonomy): Eukaryota > Bacillariophyta > Thalassiosirophyceae > Thalassiosirales > Thalassiosiraceae > Discostella > Discostella stelligeroides. The sequence continues at coordinate 8,254 of JALLAX010000155.1, forward strand.
GTCGTATCCGGGGAAGTATCCGCAGTCAGGGGCGATGGATCATAGAACTCTGTATTAACCTCTCTAATATGTAGTAGTCGTTCTAAGATATGCTCAAATACCCACACAGAAGTAAGTGCTGGAATCCCACCGTCCAGGTGGTGTCGGTTAGTTGGATGAGCGAGTTGGTAGGTAATACTATCCCAAAGTCGGAAGCAGGAAGCCACTTCAAATTGTGAAATGGGTCTAATGCAAGTGAGTCCGTCGTGAATGAATTCAACACCAAAAAAATGCAGGAACAAATTTTGGTTTGGGGACGATAATCGTCCAGGCAACATCCCCGTAAGTCAAGGACAGCTGCACCATTGCACGTTGGAGATTCTGTATCACGTCGATGCAAGTAGAACTTAATCTTCACGGACTCCTCTGAAGAGTCCATGGCGGTGGCGTCGACTGGCGTTGTAGTCAAGTTTTCAAAAGAATAATGGTCAGCCGTAGTTGATGCCACTGCGTAGGTAGGGGTATTAAATGGCTCCCAAATAAAATCCGCGATGGGCTTTGGTGATATCGCTGGTGGTTGGCGCAGTGCTAAAGCGTGTGTCGTAGGAGTAGTAGATGTATGAACTGCTATGACGATCGATGACTGTCCACTAATAGAGTCGCCAAGTGAAGGATAAGAGACAGAGGTACATGAGACTGACCACTTGGATCGAGTGAGCAATTGCTTAAATCCGGCGACACTACGACCATCATGGTCCGGGTGGATGAAAGCAACCACAATGCATAGGCGGTTGATAAGGTGCATCTGAGCAATAATAGCACTCTGAGTTTGCCAGAAAGATGTCGTAGCCTCTGTGCTTGGGAGGGAGTGGGAGTGAATGAGGTATCCGTGAAGATGTGCCTGATTTTCAGGCGAGCGGACAAAGTTGAGTAATTCCGGCGCAGTGGCCATAATCTTCCTGCAATCACCAACCGATTTGAAGAGAGCGCGCCCGCTTGGGGACGGATCGCACGCGATAGTAATTGTGAACGGAAGAGCTTTCTCCATGCAAGTAGAGAAGAAATGGCCACTGTTAAATCCGTACACCGCCCATGCAAAGTGAGAGAGTTTCCAGCCAAGCTCAGTAATGTATGCATTATACAAAATGCGTTTGTTTGTCGACCCTTGGCCTGTAGTAGAAGGCACCACCGGGAATGATCCATGTTGAATAGGGACGTGGGCGACATAAGGTATATCAATGACATTACTGATGGCGGTGACGATACTGCTATTAGATACACATGCTGGCTCGAAAGGCGCTGGCGTGCCAGGAATATGCACGCGCGGCCCACGATAATAGGGCATGTTCTGTGGTGGGATCGGCATTTCAGACGAGGGCGGGTGGAGCCGAGGAATGGACTGGGTGAGTTCAAGATACGTCCGCATGAGAGGGTCGTAGCATAAATCTTCACCAATCCGCGACCAGTAATCTGCATCTTGATTGTATGTATCCGCGCGGTGAACGATGTCCATGTTCCAACACATCAGTCGCATCTGAAGCCAAAGGATAGCCGGATTACCACCATCGTAGGTCAAAATGAATTTAATAGCGTAACAGTCAGTGACCCACACAAATCGCTGACCAAGGCACATATGGCGGCACTTGTTAATTGCCCAGTCTCCGGCGAACCCTTCACCCAAGTGGGAGTGAAGTTTTGACTCGTTATTTCGAGCGCATCGAGAACCGAAAGCAACGGGGCGTAGAACAGCCCGACAGTCCTTCGTCAGGAAGTTAAAACCCTCCCCAGCCATGCATTTAGCCATGGCATCCAGGGAGGCTGGATCGTCCGCTGGCTGCAGCAGCACGTAGCCAAATCCTGCAGCAGAGAAGTCTGTCCGAATAACAGTTAATTTTCGATGGTCGAACCGAGCCAAGCAGGGGTCGGCAAGAATAGCATTTTTGATACCGGTCCATGAGGTGACAACGGAAGGGGTCCACAGTTGAGGTGTGATTGCCTCTGTGTACTCGAGCTTCATAACCTCACGAAGGGGTCCAATCAACAACTCGAAATTCGGGATGAATGAACTGTAGAATTGGCCAAATCCAACCAACTTAGCTACATCCCGAACCGTTAAAGGATCTGGCCAGTGCCGGATCAGTTCAAATTTAGACATTGCGGGACGGTTCCCGTCTGGGCAGACGTTAATGCCCACAAACTCAACTCGCTTTGGGAAGAAGAAGCTCTTTCCTAACTTCAGTGACAGTCGATATGCCTTGCAGGTTCGCAGCTGACATTCGATGAAGATCAAAGCATTGAGCAACGTCTGCGCCCAAGAGAAGACGTCATCAACAATATTAGTAGAGTTAGTATTGTCGTCAATGGTGAGCCCTGACTTGGCAGCTAAAGATTTCCACACGCTGCTGAGGTCATGCATGAATGCAATGAAAGTTGCTGGTCCATTGACTGCTGGGCCGAATGGCATGACCGAGTATGTATATTTTATTGCATCTGGGCCTTGAAACGCTAACTTTTCTCTACTGTTCAAAGCGACTTGCAGCTGGTGATACCCCATCGGTGCATCGACTAGCCAGTAATAGCCAGCCGTACCGCAGGCAGTCATTACCGCGGCGTCGCATCGCGGTATAGGGTATGCAATCACCCTCGTGACCTGATTTAGGGGTATGTAGTTAACACAGAATCGCCAGACGAAATTGTCAATATTGTAAACATGCTCTTGATGGGGTTTTGGGGCCAGGAGGCATTTGAAAAGCCACTGGCCATCGTGAATCTGCTCAATATGGCCAACTTTTTCCAGAGCAGCGATGCACGAACGCATCTTCGGGATCTCGCGAGGCCCATAGTTAATCTTCTTTACGGCGATGGGACGTGCGGTGCCGGTATCAATGACGCATTCGTAGTTCTTGACGGGTACAAAGTATGTTGATTCGTCGAAAACAGCCCAATACCGCTTGATTAAGGATAATAAAGCATCAGCTGTATGCTTGTCCAAGTGGCTAAGATCCAAGTTCTTACGCAAATACTCGCCATGGAGTGATTCGTCATACTGCACGTTGAACAATGGGTCATCCCCGTCAAGGGGAGGGGCCGGATGCTTCAGCTTGCGCAGGATACTCCCGCCGTCAACAGAGGCAATCAAATCATCGTATTCCGCCGATGGGTCGGGAAAGCCTCTATCGTCAACAAAAACGTTTCTTGGCTTACCCCGACGTGCCGGTTTGGGAGTCACTTGAATCGGCAAGCGAGATGTAAAAGTACCGACGACAACATCGGAGGGTGCCGCTGTACTACCGCCAACGGGACCTAAAGAATCGGATCTGCGTGGACCAAATTGGGGTGGGGAAGAAGTCAAAGCAGAAAAAGGTGCTCGTCAGCCAAAAGATTTGACAAATATATCCCTGGGAGTTTATTACAAAATTTATTACAAGACCTATCCAACTTGCGGAGGCAACGAAACAAAAGCGTCGGACGATTAAGCGTCAGTATGCAAGACGAGTGAGGATAAAACTCACTTAGTATCGGCACTGCGATCGGGCAGAGGGTCGTAATAATCATTCAAACTCGCATGAGCTGAAAACGCTGGGGTCCAACGCGTGATAGGTGTGGGAGAAGTCCCAGCAACAAAGGCAGTGCTCGTTGTATTCGTGCTCTGCAAAGCCGCCGCCGTTTGAAATGATACACAACGGCGGGTAATTGAATCCAAAGGTGGATTAGCCAGATATGCCTCAATGGCATCAATCTCCTGAATCACCTGCACCGAATGCTCACCAGAAGGAGGGGGGTAGTCCTTTGGTGGGATGAAAGTATTCTGAGTGCGGTGGTACATCATTTTCAATGGGGCACAATCGAGGTTCCTCATTTCGAACACGTCTGTAACAGTATCAACAATACCCCCGACTGCCTTAATAAAAGGAAGTCCGATAACTGAATTAATGGTAACGTCGAGCCCCGCCGCGAAGAATATCGTAATGGGAGCCCCCACATTATTCAGGTAGGGAAGATGAAACTCGAAGCCGACATTGAGATCCGTAGTATAAGACACACTATCCTTGTTGGACACAATACCGGATAGGGTAATGGGGGTATAGTCCTCGGGCGCATAAATCTTGGCGACAATGTGCGGATACTGACGTGCAATGTTGGACAAAAACTTAAGACTTCCAGTTGTAAGGCCAGCCGCAGTGTCGACCAAACAGATGACGCCAGGCAAGTGCTCGTCTTCAGGGCGACCAAGGGGTAAAACAACGTGCGCGAGTGATGTGGTAACGGGCGCGGGCAAGTTGCGACGGGCGGGAGCAGAATAGGCACCAGCGCATGTCCTTTCAGGCGGGAGTAACACCTCCAGCAAGAAGGTTTGAGAGACTCGAGATTGGGGGTGACTTGTTGGACCCAGTCGATGGAGACGATACCGTAATGGTAGTAGCCGGGGATGTCACCGACAAAGCGACGCTTGCTGCATCCGCGGCGTAAACTTGTTTCCAAACTTTCTCACGAGCTGCTTCTGACATTGAATCAAAATCAGGAGTATCCTTTTTTGCTCGCTGGGCCCTCCGCTTCTTTGCGTCTTTCGTGAACTTGGCATAAGCTGCATCTGCAGCGGCTTTAACGCCGGCATCATTCTTTCGAGGGCAGATGATATTCCCTTCCTTATCCATCCACATGTGTGTAGGGCTTTTGCATCCGAAGCATTGCAGAGTTCTTTCGGCTTGGCTAGCATGCGCCTGAACCACCGAGGCACAATAAGACTGGGGAGCAGCGCCAACGGCATTGCGCGCCGCTGCAGTAGTGACATTGTAGGCATTCTCTGCCTGAATTGCTGCCATATAGATCACGTGCAGCCGGTCCCGCTGGACTTGACCCTCGAGTTCGTGGAAGTCATTGTGGGCAGGGTAGAATTGCTCAAAATACAACAAGATGCGTGGATCAAGGCCTTGCATAAATTTGTTACAAATGCTGACGGGGAAGGTGCGTGCTGCGACGAAAGGGCGCATTGCCAGTGTCATCCGCAAATGATAAGCAAAGACACTCGTAGATACACGGTTCCCATCCGCGTCGATGTAGCTCTGCTTGATGACGTCGACCGCAGCATGAGGCTGGCTGGTATAATTGGGGCAGAGGGTCGCAAACAGGGTGGAGCAGATTTGGTTGAACGCCAATTTCAAAATCTTTTTGTTGATTTCCCCTTGAACCGTAGATTCATTGGTCCGCACGGAACCGGGTAGATTAAAATCCGCCGCCACTAATGCAAGGGGGGAGTCCTGAAGGCAGGGTCCCAAAATAATAGCTCGCATCTGGTCCACTGACAGAGTACGTAGATCCGCAGGCCCGATGTATGTGGATAGGACGTATGCTCCCCCCGCTCCGTTTATCAAATTAACTTGTGATTGGGGGAGTTCGATGTAGTACTCCGTGCGGAGGGTAGAGGCCTGGGGCGGTACGCCAGCAGGTGGTGGCGCCGTCAATAGGTGGGCAAAGTCCAATGAGAGCTGGACGCGGACGAATTTAATGTCCGGTGGGCGGCAGTCACCCAGATTTCCGTCAACGACAGGCTTCAGCACGACGGGATCAGCCACAGTGCAACACATAGCAGGGATAACCCCACCGATATTGTGGAAGGAAAGAATGCGGAGGTGTTGCATATTCATCCAATTGGATGAAAAGTGGTTTTGAAAATCGGCGCGAGAGCCATCCACGATGGACTCAAGATTCAGCTGGGAGCCCAGGGCCTCGAGTTGGGTATTTTGATCGGCGTTCGAGGCAGCGCAAGCTGAGCGATTCAGATGGAAGGCGTGTGCACGTTCCCAGATAGGCATGGATGCGTTGATCTGGGGGTACATCATCAAAGATATCTTTCCGACCTGCACTGGAACAGCTTTCTTGGGCTCGAAGGACATCGCCGCCACGGACGCCGCATTGGAAGTCATAGTATTCTTGGTAATATTCTGGGAATGATTAAGAAATATACGATCGAAAGTCCGAACATTCTTGGAGCACCACTAAAGAAGGATGGAGCTTAGAGTGAGACGGAAAGAGATGATCATGGAGCAAGATAACTGTGGTGGCTATTGTTTATCAATAGCTACTACGACACCGGCGAGCTAAGGTCTGTCCGTCATCCGTCGGCTTGGCAGCGATCAAAGCAGGCAATCCCTGCTTAAGCCCCCGCCCTCTGCATTCCCATTCCCATTCCCCTTCACCATCAGCAACACACGTAAGCAGAGTAGGAAATTACGCGATACGTACTCAGGTTTGAGTGAATTTTGGCGACCGAACCTATGTATCTTGTTGAAGTTTCTCGTATCTCACTACCTTCTGACTACTGACTACTATATAACTATGGGGAATTAACTACTAACTACCATTTAACTACCTTTTCTTGCTTCTCATCTAACTACCATCTAACAGCATCTAACTACATCGCGCAGGCTGCATTCGAAGTGGAGCAGAAAACTCTACCAACTGGTCAAACATTACTTACAAATTATTTTCCTTTTTGGGGGTCCACGCCCTCGAACATTAGCCTTTAACTTGCATTGGTAGGACTCTCACCTCACAGGTCGGCTCCCGCCATCTGGCGTATATCATATATACTCCAGAATACGTACGTAGGTACTCAGATTGTATGTATGTCTAGTGATAGTTGTTTGTTTTATATCTGGTT